>WITN01001601.1:0-15448 GCA_015025155.1 Lactarius quietus | reverse complement strand
GACGGGCAACTAATACGATAAGCTCACAGGGTGTGCTTAGAATGATTGTGATGGAATTGAGAAGACCCTGCAGACCCTTTCCGGCGTTGACGCTATCAAACAGATGAGTGAGGATATCAGGGACAAGTAGATCCCCAAAGCCGATCGACAGCGCAGCGGCAAGCACAAATCGATCACGGCGGGTGAATTGGGCGTAAGCAAGCACGCGTAGGCCCGAGGTCGCGACAGATGCAAAGAGGAATGCTGTTACCCCACCGAGAACCGAGTTGGGGACTTGAGGGAAGAGAAGTCAATCATTGCACGCCTGGCGAGAATAGACATACTGGCTAGAAAAACACCTGAAAGTTTCCCAAGTATCCCAAACAGGAGTAGGAAGAAGCAACACCAACGACCCGCACCTCGGTTAGCGCAGCGAGTGATGGCGATCACACCGTTATTCTGGTCATGAGACTTATTCAGCGATTGGCAGATGCTGACCAGGTTGAACAAAAATACCTGTGCGAAAATAGACAAAGGAGTTACCGTGAAGAGAGCGGAGAAGAAACCTCCAAGGCCGTCGCTCTGAGATACGCTGATGTTTAGATACTTTGCAATGCGAAACTGTTGTGAGACCTACAAGAACACCACCCTGAATTCTTGATTCAAAGTCTTCGCCCTCAACCTCTACCCGAGAAACCTCGGCTGATGCAGCAATGTCCCCAATTGCTTCCATTGCGAGAGAAACTGTCAGCAGTTGGGCATTAAGCAGAGCCCATTGCTGTTGTTCTTACGGACTCACTGTATACCGCCAACATGGGCAGGATTGCGGGCGCGTAAATACCTATTTTGAACGTGTGTACCCTAATCCGCATAGACGATAGATTAGCACTCGTAGCAGGGTCTACAGCTTCACTCACCATAAAAAACGTGATAGACGGAGCGGACTTGATGCTTGAGCTATCAATATATCCAGTAGCCCCCGCAACGATGCAGCCCACAGCTAAGCCGACGATTATAGATACATTCTTCAGGAATGGCGAACCGAATAACTCGACAAGAAGGATGCTAACGAAGGATAGGAAGCCGAGACCGATGAACTGGGGCGAACCCCATCTGCACGAAGGTGGTTCAGGGAGTGTTCAGGTGTACCTGGATATACTTACAGGAGAGGCCGGGGTGCCGCGATATCGGGACAAAACTGGAAAAAGCCAGAGCTTGGCCTGCTTGAACAGGCGTTTGAGCCACCACCCCAGTTGGGGATGCCTGAGCTTCCGATAAGAGAAGCACCGATCAGTAAAATTACGGTCCCTGAAAGAAATTTAATTTTATCACACAAAAGGGACAAGTCACTACGCTTACCTGTAACAATGGGTGGGAAGACGCGTTGCAATATTCTAGGTGGCACAAACGACATGAAGATTTCCAAGAAAGAAGCAATGAGGGAGGTTCCTGGAAAGCGTCAGCAAGTCCGTGCACGAGAAATATTCATCCCTCGCTCACCGAGCAATTTGCCATACGCATCAGGACAAGGGCCGCGAGATGTGGTGCCATCTGTAGCCGTGATCGTTGGGCATGTACCATCTGAGTACATCGCATCGAAAATCTGTAAAACGCTCCGCTCGTTTATCATGGTACTCTTCATGCAGGCGCTGATGAATCTCATACGGTGTTTGCAGTGCTTAGAGTAGCAAAGCTAGTTCCGACTACGGAGATAAGCCCCGTGCCTAAGTAATAGTTGCCGAAGAGTTTGATGCGGGACATCTGGACAAAGCTCAGAATTCCTGTACATTGCTGTCAATTGTTTGTCACCTACTTCCACGACAAGACCTACCGCATCCAATAAGTGACGCCGAAATCATGTACGCAGAGATCGTAGCGTCGAGATTTAGTGCACTCGCGAAAATGATTGGTGGTGTTATAAGACCCGCTAACATGGCCAACGCGTGTTGCAAACCGGTGGTTATCGCTAGGAGGATTGGCAAATCTGCATCAAGGGCGTAGAATGGAGGGGATACACGAGACCGCTTCGAAGGTCGTCCAGGTAGGGCGAAAGGTAGGGTAGGTGTACATAGCCACGAATAATCGTAATCGCCAAACCAGCCTTGGCGAGTCGTTAGCTTTCGCCGTAGCCGTACGATACGAGCGCGAATGGTATCAGAAGGTAAGATGTATGCCTGTGCGTTTGGACGAATAGAGGGAGAAGGCCGCGGCGTAGGTCGAGGCTGGTCCTTCGTGAGCATGACGATGATAGGGCCACTGCACCGCGGCTCAACGACCTGTGGGCGGTTTTATATCCCAAGCGCCGTAGGAAGTCATGCTTGATAGCGAGTGCTTGAGCTAAGGACTTCGTGTCTTCTGATAATGAGATACTGTTTCGGGTTGAAGCTCACTTGATAGGAACTGAGTTCATGCGCGAATCGCCAGGAACAGAGTGCCCAGTCGTCCGAGTTCCTGGTAGCAGACCATCTTATCTTTGAACCCACATGGCGCCATGGGTTCCGACTCGGCAGCCTGGCACTGCGCACAGTAGTTACCTTGGTTAGATTCTTGCTCGGCGAAGAGGCGTGCGTTGGATGCTCGGGTGATAGTATATATGGACACGGGAATCGAATTACATATCTAGCTAGTAGGTACGTATGTAGTGGGTCAGGACAAAGCAGAAAAACAATTTTTTTGGTATCACAGCAAGATAACATATAGATAGCGGGGGATACCTGTGTGTACTTTTTAACACATAGACTTATCGCGTCGAACTCACGCCGTAGAGCTGGCAGAATCTTCATCACTGCCATTGTCGTCATCTGCCTCTCCTTCGTCCTTCACTTGAAGGGGGGGCTGACCTGGAACCCGCTGGAGCAAGTCAAGCGTCGAAGGTACGAAACAAACGTCAAGCTTACCCGAAATGCGAATTTGCACACTAAATAGCCGCCATCGTTGAGACCTTCCTCCATCCATGCCTGAGGTATCCAGATAAGGAGAGTGTTTGTACAGCGATCCATGGGATCTCACCTTCTCAACGGTGTAGAGGCCATCATATCTATATCTTAATAGTACCGTTTATAAATGAATCAATGCGGAAGAGACAACAACCTACCCTTCAAAAGGAGCGTAGGGTGATGACAGTTTAAATCCGCGAATCACCCGAACGGGTTTCCGAGTCTCTGAGGATATCTGTGGAAATAAAGGAGCTTGTTAAGGATGTCATGAACAAGCAACGGCTCAGTGGTACCTTCAGCGCCTTGTTGAATGAATGTTCGAAACTTTGATCTGAGCTTTGAGGTGCAGTTCGTAGCTGAAATTAGAGGATTTGTCTTTCACTCCCATCACGTGTTATTAAAGCGTCATGAACACACATTCTTGGGGTTTGTTTTGGTTCCTCTCAGAGCTCGTCCGCCTATGGAGATCGTCAGTAGGTATGATCAGGTTTGTCACTGAGACTTTACCGGATCCAGTGAATGTGCTAGAATCATGTTAACTAGGATATCTTTACTTGTCGCCGGCACTTACAAATAATCGCCCATGTCTACATCATCTTCATATCCACCGGAGAGGGCAACGGAATAGGCACCTTTATCAGAGCCAGATATTCCTGCGACCCACGGGCTAGTGTAACATATGAGGTCTTAGTCCAGCAGCCATGAATTCTAAGCATACGCATGAATGGCATCGTTGCTACAATCCTCCCTGCCTCACTATTAGTCAAGCCCTGAGGGGAACTTGAACAGAAGAAAACCCACCGGCTTTCCCACCAAGTCCCAACTTCGACACCCGGTATATGGCCGAACGTCTTCCTAGGCGATGAATTGCGTTACTCTTTGCTGAGTGGAAAGAATCACCAAGCATACGGGTCATGTATCCTCTTTCCAGTAGGCCGACGTGGATCCCTATCATGGTCTACGCCCACCCTTGCCGTGACCGGACGAGGTAACCGTTCATGCGACTCGCCTTGATAGTCGGGCATCTCCTTCCCTGCATTCCTTTGGCTACGGCGCAGGCCAGATTGCGGGATTTCCGGGCGCACGCGTTTCATTGGGCGAAAATCCTCTATTTCGTCGTCGGAGGTGCGTTCCACGCGCTTCTTTGGTTTAGCTGGAGCGCTCTTGCGGCCTACTGTCTTCATCGGCTTTGGCTGAGGCCATGGCACACCCGCGGCAACATCTTTCTCCTTCAGACCCTGCAACAATCTCTTGTTGCGCGCGATATTTTCCTGGCGCTGCATCTCATAATTGGTTGGCATATTGACGGAGAAAGGATGGGGGAAGGGATAATGTAACCGCTATGAACTAAACACGGTGTTCTATTTATTCTACAGGACAGGACCCTTGTCACATCACGTGAATGTGATGATTAGTGAATTTTACTGTCACTCGCGTCGAACCCTTGAGCGCAAAGGTTGGCGGGAAAGGAATATACAGTAGAAAAGCATAACACATGATGCATGATGCATGATATACTACGCCTCTTCTTCGTCTAGACATTCATCCTCCATATCCATTACATCGTTCTTCGAACCACCCCTTTCCATAAGATTCTTGACGCTCAGTCGGATGTCGCTGCTAGCGACGACTCTTCGAACATCGGTGTCCCACCGAAGCCTACTGTCGAAGAATTTTATTCTCCCTGGCTTGTTGCTACCGACGTTCTCGTCGTTTCCTCGATCGTAGTAGCCGAAATGGTTCAGCTGTGGGACTTCGTACCACTCATTCGACATGATGCTCATACGTTTCTTTTGTCTCGAACGTTGCTGCCGCCCCCGACGACTCCGGCTCGCAGCGGAATCAGCGGAATCGTATCGGTGGGAATCTAGGTCTTCGGACTCGTCTGAGTCAGGTTCGCGAGCATCCGCTTCCTGCAACTGATACACGTAACGAGCGTGCTCTGAAGAATGTCAGAACTGACAAACTTTGGTTTACGACTATCGGAAAACTTACGGGCGAGTTTATCGTCTAGCTCATCCCTCGATAACGTCTCGTCATCTGTCGTGAGCCCGAGATGCTGTCCGACGCTCTCTCGAGGAACATCATGCAGACCCACTGAAGGAGCAACCTGTAACTCAGAAAGCTGTTGTAAAGCTGTCTCTCTACCGCGATTGAGAAAACTCGCAAAGAAATGGATTTGTGACTTACCTTACTCTATCCAAGGAGCCATCCTTCAGGTTCATATCCTCCATGTTATTTCCCGCAACTTCAAGTCTGTACCGAGGTCCAAACCAATCAAAGAACTCATTCCAAGGGAGATTGAGGTCAATATCGTTCTCTATCCCAAGGGCACATGCGGTTTCATACGCCCACGTTCGGGACGCATTTTTCACGGTGTATCCTCCGCCACCGAGAAGGATGAATGGGATGTTCATGCCACGAACAAAGCGAACGCAATGAGCGTGGCCTTGCATCGTCACATTGAAACACCCCAATTTGTCACCGGCAAGAGAGTCGGCCCCGCACTGGAGGACAATCACGGAAGGTTGAAAGACTTCTACTGCACGAGCAATGACCTAAGGTTAATCGTCACCTCGGCTAACGTCTGATTGCACGGGCCTTCCTCACTGGTTCATATATATTTCTGAATGAGTCATCATTCAGTCCGTCCTTGAGGGGGACATTAATGGCGTATCCCATCCCCTTTCCCCGCCCTCGATCTTCCTGAGTCCCAGTTCCTGGAAAATACTCCCCGAATTTGTGGAAGCTGCAGGTCATGACACGATCTGTCGTGTAGAATGCTTCCTCGACACCGTCTCCGTGATGACAGTCGATGTCAATGTATAACACTCTTGGGTATGTTCGCAAAAGCTCGAGAATTCCAAGCACGATGTCGTTGATATAACAAAAGCCGGAAGCCTCCCTCTTCTTGGCATGATGAAGGCCTCCTGCCCAGTTGATTGAAATGTCTGCCGCGCCTGACGTGATTCTTTTGGCGGCAGCTGACGGAGTTGAATCTGTCAGTAGTAGTATGATCCGATTATGGGTCTCAGACCTATGGTACCACCCGCGGAGATGGAGCAAAATTCAAACAGGCCATCGAAAGCTGGATTGTCATCCCCAACAAGAACTTGGGGACCGAGGTAGGTGCTCTACTTAAACCGTAATTGATATAGAGCTCACATCTCGTGCCGTTATACGTCAGCTCTTCGGCAGTATCAGGGGTGACCCTGGAGAGGAAATGAATGTATTCGTCGGTGTGAAACGATGTCATAGTCTCAGGACTTGCACGCTCTGCTCTCTATAGAGGGTTTCAGGCAGTAACCTGAGAGGAATAAAGAGACATACTAGAACGTCCATTTTACCCAACATGTCGTATGCGGTAAGAAGTTCATGAGTGATCCGCATACGGAGAGGCTTCATGGGATGTCCCAGGCCATACGAATATGATCCAACATCGGCTGTGGAAATAGTCGGTATCTTTCAAAAACAAGTGGAGAAACGACTGACGATCATAGTAATAAGATACTCTGCGTCGAGCCATACAAGTAAGAACGTACTCTTGCCTGCGAGCGCGTTTGGAGAATAGCAGAGCAGTCGGGCCAATACGATCCGGTCAAAACAAGGACCTCCCGGGCCGGAGCAACCACACCAATCTCTCGTGCTCACTGCACTCATGGTTGACGACTGGTCTCAGGTAATACAGCATGATGTGATGCGTATTTACCGTGCCAAACGTGATGAGGCACATAGTAGCGTCAACTCCAAATATGCCATTCTTGGTTTCATATCCTCTGGCACGTATGGCCGTGTCTATAAAGCCCAGAGCAAGGACGAGGAGAATAGACTTCATGCTATCAAAAAGTTCAAGCCTGACAAGGATGGCGATGTAGCAACATATACAGGAATCAGCCAGAGTGCAATCCGTGAAATCGCAGTGGGTAAATCATGTTTGTCTCGTTGTCTCTCCTCCAATGCGGAATAGCTTAACAGGGAGATATCACATGAAAACATTGTCGCTCTCAAGGAAGTGATACTGGAGGACAAGTCGATCTACATGGTATTCGAGTATGCGGAACATGACTTTCTCGTCGGTCTATTATTCCAGGCCTCATGCAGTTTGCTGATTCCTCCCCTAGCAAGTAATTCATCATTATTCTCAGACTCTTCGCTCTCATATCCCTCATGACTTACTCAAGTCCCTCATTTACCAACTTCTAAACGGCCTTCTTTACCTTCATGATTCCCACATATTGCATCGAGATCTTAAACCTGCAAATATCCTTATCACATCTACGGGAATAGTCAAAATCGGCGATCTTGGACTCGCCCGTCTAACGTACCAGCCCCTCCAGCCTCTTTTCGCAGGTGACAAGGTCGTTGTCACAATTTGGTATCGTTCTCCAGAGCTTCTTATGGGATCGAAGCACTATCACAAAGCAGTTGACTGCTGGGCCGTAGGCTGTGTTATGGCTGAGTTGGCCAGTCTTCGTCCCATTTTTAAAGGCGAGGAGGCGAAGCTAGATTCGAAGAAAAATGTACCTTTTCAGAAAGATCAGCTTTTAAAGGTCATCGATGTGCTTGGGAAGCCAGATGGTGAGCGGTTTGTTCCTTTTGCTCTATTTATAGGAGCATACCGGCTTATTGTCGCAGAGAGGAATTGGCCAGGAATGAGGAACACTCCCGAGTACCATAATGTGAAAAGATTGGAAGAGTACATCCTTCCTCATGATTTGGAGTCTTGGTTTTGAGCACTCTGCTTTGACAGCTCCCCAAATCGTCTTGATGCATGGTGTAAACAGCGTTCTTTACCCCCTTCAGCAGTCAATTTTCTCAGCAAATTGTTCATTTTTGACCCCGACAAGAGAATGAACGCCAGAGATGCCTTATTGCATGGTTGGTTCCAGGAGGATCCGAAGCCGACTTATAAGTTCGTCATTCTTACGTGTCACGCTTCGTCAAATTATATGACAGCTATTCTTGTAGCGTGTTCCAACAGCAGCTCAACACCCCAGCTCAGCTCCCCCCTCACCGTCGGATCACGCAGGACGAAGCACCATCCATGATGCCTGCCCAGGCCACCCTTGCGCAGCATTTGCCAGCCCAATTTACGCAGCAGCAGCATTTACAAGGTCAGACCCACGGGAGCGTGACTAGCTTTGCGAGTTTGAGTGCTGGCCATGTGGGGCACAGTAGGAAAAAGACTCGACTTGGCTGACCTGCGCAGTTAGATGTCATTATGACTAGATGGTGTATGATATAGTAATTTTAACGTGACACTATTGGCCTCAGAGCGAATATGTGGATGAGTTGGGATGGGGTGAAGCAGCAAAGGAACAAACGGCACGATGAAACAACTACGCCGCGTCGGGAGATTCTCCAACAGTCCATTTCAGGAATTCGACCACTTGAATACCACCCGGATCTCCTCCATCCGTATCAAGGATCAGATGTTTCTCTTTGGCCCATCGCTCCAATCCAGCCTCGACCGTTTCTCCCTCGATCGCATCCCCGAGCATCATAAACGGCTGTCCGTACAATGCTGCATCCTCTTCCCCGCGTATCACGCGCGTGTCAAAGCCGACAATCTGCCGCGCCAGCGCGCGCTCGAGGCGTTCGAGGTTCCCGCGGAACTCTGCCGCGCCGAGCAGCGCGTGCAGGCGTGGTGACTTGAGCGCGACCAGAGCAAGCGCACCGACGCGACCCTGGGCCTGAGACGGCGGCAGTAGCGCGCCTCCATGGCCATGCGCGTACGCCGCGATGCGCAAGCCGAGCTCCCTCCGCGAGGGGGGGACTGGTTCATGTGCGACAGCTGCCACGCGTTGCAGCACGATGTTTTCACCGAGTTTCACAATCGCCGCGCGTATCGCGTCCGCGACGGTACCGTGTGACGACGAGGCAGCGGTTGATGGCGCCAGGCCTTCGGCGGACAGTAGAGGCGCGTCGAGGAGCTGGGCACGCGGGATGTGGCGGATACTGCTGCTGCTGGAACCGGACACGGGCTCTGCGGGTTCGACGAGGAATGCGGCGGTGTGGGCGACGTCCGCAACTAGGCGTGAAAAGAGCGCATTGCGTGCGACAAAGTCCGTCTCGCAGTTAAGCTCGACGAGCGCAGCACGCACGCTGCCGTGGCCCGTTGCTGAGCCCGTCCCCCGCGCGAGGACCGACGCTCCAACGAGACCCTCACCGGCAGCACGGTGAGCGACTTTGGCAGCCTTTTGAGCACCCGAGACGGCGAGGTCGTTTTGGAGCCACGCGAGCGCAGCGGACACGTCATTATTGGTCGCAGCGAGGGCTTCGCGAGCCTTGGTGATCGACACCTCTGTGAGCTTGCGCAGCTCTGCCACGAGCTTGAGGGGTGGCTTTTCTGAGAATTGGGAATAGAGGCGAAGAGACCTGAAGAGGGTTGGTCGCGCTCGGAGCATGCTGTGGCAGCCAACAGTAGAGTCGTAAGAGGGCCGTCTGAATCTACTCGTTCCCACACTTTGAGCAGCGGGCCTTAGGCAAGAAGCACTTTGAGAAGCCGACGGGGGAAATCCTCACCGAACCGTACTCTCTTTTCTTTTAAAAATTACAGAGTACAGTGCTAGACTCCATAGGAACGACGTTTTGAGTTGTGGGGACTTGACTTCGCGAAATCAAGTCGGTGTAGTCAGCCTTCAAGCTTCAAGCTTCACGTTCGGATCAATTTTGTGTGATTCAAATGACAAAAAAAAAGAAGACAATGAGAACTACCCTACTACGAGAGGTTCATATTTTTTAGATCTATTTTGAGGCTATATTGAGCATGCACCACCGCTCGCAAGGGCTCATGCGCTCACTGGCACTGGCATGATCGCGTGATCGGTGACCCGGTGACGCTTTTACTCCGTAACAAATAATAAATTAATAAATACCAACACGTGTTACTGTATCGGCCAGCTACTCCTGTATCATACCTTGCGCTGCGATGGAAGAACCTCTGCCTACCATTGATTCCATCATCCATTCCTGGAACAAGGCCAAGTGGGAGAAGCTCGACCAGCGTCATGAAGTCGCGAAGCTGCATGAAAGGTTCTGGCACCAGGGCGCGTACAAGGACAAACTCTTGAATCCACCTGAGGCTGAGGACGATGAGATCGGTTCCGGTTGTTTCGTCCTCGATTTTGGAATCCCAGATATCCGACCCACCAAGGTCTGGGTTCGAAACGAGTACCTCCGAATTTACAAATATTGCAACAACTTTCTGGAAGCCCCCCATGAAGAAACTGATGCTCCTGCAGTGATCGTCACAGGATAACCCGGAATCGGTAAGAACTTCGCTTTGTGATAGATCTTCCTGTCATTGAATGGCTACAAGGGAAGAGTTGTTGGCTCCGTTATGCCCTCTGTCGACGACTCGCTCAAAAGAAGCCAACTATATGGTACCGTGGCCATAACCTGCTTCTATTTGTGACGGAGGGCGTCTATATGACGGACTCAACGTACGGGTGCACTGAATACTGTACCCGGGTCTGGACGTTGGTCGATGCCGAGCCAGGCGAAGGTTTCTCGGAGAGACTGAAATGTGTTGGCCAGCAGGACACCAAAAACCTTATTATATTCACTTCTTCACCTAACCCACAGCGATGGGGTCGTTTGAGGGATACCACGTTCATGACACGTGCTATCATGAATCCTTGGACGAGAGCAGAGATATCAGCAGCGTTAGCTCGTTCACTTCTGCCCTCGATGTACGAGCTAATCGTTTTGTTCTGTGTAGTGCCCCCCTTCATGGGTTTCAAGCTGATGATCAACGTTTAGACGAGATGTATAATCAGTTCGGCCCCACAGCTCGCATCTGCTTCCACTACCCCCGGCGACCAGTGCTCGTAACTGAGCATCAAGAACGCTACTCAGTGTCGCTTAGAAGCATATCGTCAAGGATATTGCAGGAGATTGTCACTGGGTTATTCTCTCCCGAGCTTCGTACACTGTCTAACACTATGATTCTCTTGAAACGCCTCCCCGGAGAAGAATACCACCGCATCACCTTGGAGCCTGCCACACCCACAGTCGAGATGGATCTTCGGGAACAACTCAGAAGGGAGACGCATGCTCAGCGACTTGAACTCTACCATCACCTGACGAATGTCGAAACGTCGAAGAGCCTTGCTGGCGTCGTGTACGAATCGTTGATCCAAGACAAATTCCGGGAACAGGCCACGATTAGCCTTGATCTTGTTCCTATGGCCAGACGGGGACGGGGACGACATCCGCCATGGTGCTTTGACCACGGAAGTGGCGCAAGCTCAATACCGTATGAAATTAACCGAACTGACAACGACGTGTATTCCGCTTGGCCGAGCCCATTACATACTAATGTTTACTACTCCCCTAAGTCTCCAAATCAAGTAGGGCATGATGCATTCATCATAGACGGGGCCTCGAGACAACTCTTCATATTTCAATTCACCATTGCGAAGCGCCATCAAATCAAGAAAGGACTTTTTGATTTCTTTTCACAGAACTCACCGCTGCCCAAAGCAAGTTGGCACTTTGTGTTTATCGTCTCTTCTACGTCGGAACTCAGCTGCCCCTATCCCACGGGTGACGCTGATTTAGGGGCGTTGCTGGAGGAGATTCGTCTATACACTATGGTAGAGGATCCTCAGCCTCTGCCGGTGCTGGTGCCTCAGCCGCAGCCGCAGCCGCAGCCGCCTCAGGAGCAACCTCCGCCGCCGCCGCCGCCGCAGCAGCAGCAGCAGCAGCACCTTCAGGAGCAGCCTCAGAAAAAGCAAAAAACTAAACCTTGAAGTAGAAGAGGTCACCAGGGAACCTGAGTAACGGTGTCGAGATTTGCAGGTTAGAGGGACTGTATGGCAACTGAGGAACGTGAGGACGGGGTTGATTTGGTGGAGGTGGATGGCGATGTAGCTTGATAGGAACGACGTTTTGAGTCGTGAGAACTTGATTACCATGTATGTAGGGTACACCAATGAAGGCTCGTCTGCCACTTGGATTTTGTCTCTGCGTAGACGTTATTTCTAAAGATGTCGCTCAAGTCTCCAGATAGCTTTATGTTTACGGTCGGAAAACTGGGTACGCACGATGTTTCTGCGTCCTGAAACTGATGGAAGTGAACCGCGTTCTAGATGCTGGCATGGCCGTGTGTCCAATCCTTGTGTGCACGTCACTTCTCAAGTTCACCTTTTTCACTTAGATCCTCCTGGGTGAACGTGCTCACCTCATTGAGTTTCCTTCGTTGCTTCTCCCACCAGGAGCCACCACTGGTTCCATTGTAAACATCTCCGTTACACAAAACGTTGCCGAAGAGCACAAGAGGGACGGCGAGTTCTGGGATCTGCAGAGCGATATCTTGGAGGAATTCGGACAAAGAATACCGAAAGCTCCGGAAATCAGTGTTGGTGCGCCTTTCTTGGTGAAGCACAATGCTAACATGACACTCTCAGCTTCGCAATGTCACTCAAACGTCTGTGACACTGGAATGGCCCCCACTTGAGCTGGCAACGGCTTCGTTGCGATCGCTCGACATATACAAGAACGGCCTACGCCTCGCAGCCATACCTTCACCCCTCCAGAATACCTCAACAAAGTTGTCAGGACTCGATATCAATACCGACTATTCGTTTCGTCTTGTCCTACGCACGACCGCGGGGACCTTTCAGTCAAATCTTATTCGAGCCCGGACCCATACCATGACTGACACATCTGGTATCTCTGTTTGCTTTGGTAATGTTCAGGATTCTGTTCTGCTGGAGAACGCGAAGCTTGCTTTGCAAGAGATGCACGCGAAATGGAGCGATAAGATTCAGATCGACACGACCCACTTCGTTTGTACCACCCCTGCCGCCACGCCGTCAGGCGCGCAGGTTTCCGGTAGCATTTCTAGCGCGCCTGGAGTGGAATATCAACGGGCACTTCAGCTAAGCATACCGATTGTTCAGCCGCAGTGGATTCTGGCATGTTACGCAGAAAAGAAGTGAATCTCCCCTTCTCAACGAAATTAACCACGCTAATCTCATCTGCAGAATGGTGCCTATATCAGCTTTCTACCTTGGTATTACCCAATCAAGTCCAATGAACTCTCCTCCTTTCGTACGCCCACAGTCTATGTCCCAAGCGTCTCTGCCGCAAAGTACACAGGCAGCGAAGGCGGTGAATCGTGCCTCAATGCCTGCATCATCTCAAACACCCACACCTCCTGCCCCCTCGCCTCCCAATAGCTCTGGAGTACAACCGAAGCCAGCGCGCAAGGTTTTTGAGCCTACACGAGAGGAGGGCAATGATGCGGACGAATCTCCTGCAGCAACAGCAGAAACGAGGTCGGCAAGGAATAAAGGGCCACCTCGGATTCGGCACGGAACCATGGATCGCGAGTTTAAGTTCCCTCCTTCTGCCGACTCCCAAAGCCCTCCGCCGGGCCAACAAACCAGTGCAAGCCATGCAAATGATACATCACGTGCCCGCGACGATGTACCTGAAGAAGCTCAGTTGACAGGAGTAAATGTAGTCGCTCCTTCGAGCGTAGAAGTGCCTCCGCCACCACCCATCGAGAAGGAGCGATCACCAACCAACCACGATGATGGGGACGATGACGTTGGCGAAACAGAGGAAATTTCACTAAACTAAGTGTAAGTCAAGGTCTGTTCGTATCTGATGAGGGCTGACTTTCTAACGCGGTCCTCGATCATTCTAGCCATCGAAACTACACGCAACCCACTACGTCAGTTGTGTATCACGGCTTTCCTTATGCATAATACTGCCGATAAGGACAGGTAGCAAACAACAAATTATCGGTAGATATGCGTCGAGTCTCACAGGAGGAACTGTGCTTTACTTAAATGGCGTAATGGCATGTTTCATTTACTCATATCCCAAGACGTATCGTCCAAATGGATTTCAACCCGTTAGGCTGGAAAACATACTGTAGCTCGTGCCAACGACAATCAGATGGACAAATAGTATGCGATAGCGTGCTAAAACTGTGTGCCATCCGTAGGATTCACTTAATGCCATTCCTGCGAACGCAAAATAAACGGGAAATCTTGGCCCAGCATCACGTCTCACGTCCGGTGGCATCGAACATCGGTCCTTAGGGAGTAGCAGTTATAGGGAATGATCGTGAGCGTTTGGTAACATCAGAAGGCAGTGACAATTTTAGGTGGGAAGTCGTCCCACGTTTGGCGTTGTTCTGCGGCCTGAGGCACTCCTGAGGCCTGAGGCCTGACATTGCTCGAGGACCAGCTTTCCGTGACGTGAAAACCACATCTGGTTGTTGTGGTTCAAGAAGCCTCGGCACCATTCGATCACTAAAACTGGCTGGCTCAGGCTATAGCTGCAGTTTGTGTGTGCTCAATGTGCATGCTCATCGTCTTTTCTTGAGTCAAGCCAAGCCGTGGCGATACTCAACTTCAAGTCTTCGGCTTCACTATAGCATGTACAAGATAGTACGTGTTGCTGGGGCTAGAGAAGGTTTAGTAGTGCCAGTGCCTTTTTGCAACAGTTACGGGAAGTAGAGTACCTGTAATATCACTACTCAATAAATGGATAACGATAAGAAGAGGTCGGGAAGCAATGCTTAATCGATGTGACACAAGGTTCGCATAGCACGATTACTGTACAGTCTTGATGCCGATAGCTCAGCTCATGAGAGAGCTACTTTGGCCTTGTTTACATCATAGACAGAATTCTTAGGTAATTCAGATCTGCCACACTGTTTTTGCCACAAGGAACTTTGCCATTGCCAAGGAACTGCTGCGATTTCTGTGATACTTATCACGATCACGTCCTCAATTCTGTAAATTGTCGAGATTCACCTCCGCAGCTCACCAGGTTAGAAGGTGACCGGTGGGCGCTGTGAGCCCTTGTTTTATTTTTACTCCTACGTCCGAGTCCTCAGTAGAGCAAGTTGCCAAACAAGTTGATCCGCGGAGGTCAGGCTGGTGTTCGGACTAATTGGCCTGGGGCCGGGGTCACTTCGCCTTTGCAACCCAACTCTAGCTGCCTAAACGTGCAGAAGGCGCACGTGTGCACCTATTTTTGAACATCATGCTTCTACTCCCACAGTTGACACTACCGGCCCTCTGCGGTATAAAAGTCAGATGAGATTTCACCGGAACGCCCCTTCCTTCAGTGCTTCTCGAGGGTGGGCATCTTCTTAGGCTTCTCATCGCGTTCCATGGCTTCCCGTGACGACAAGAAAGGGATCGAGGAAATAGCGAGTGCGGAGGTTGTTCCAGAACTTGGCAAACAGGACAGGACTACCGCTGAGAAGATAAGCGCCTACTTTACGATTGCAGCGGCAGCGTTCGGTCTCATAAGCGATGGATGTGAGTCTCCCTGTACGACTGTGCCATTAACACGTTAACACTGATAATATAATAAATGTCTAAGATCAGAACAATCTTATGACCATGACCAACGTAGGTAGTATCGTATTGTCCAATGTAAGATTCTGCTCACATTGGTCTAGGTCGTCTTCAAACGCCTGTACCCAAAGGATTACACGTCGGACATCTCTACAAGGGTCTCAAATGCTCTGCTAGTTGGTCCGTGTATATCCCGTCACT
>WITN01001600.1:0-15473 GCA_015025155.1 Lactarius quietus | reverse complement strand
GACCAGCGAATTTCTACCCAAACGTATTGATTGTAGACAAACTCAACTGCGACAGATCGGTTGTCCTCTTGACTCCTGGCGTGGTATCCGGTAGTGCCTGTAGTGCTACTATACCGGTATTCTGTACTCTTGCGAAATCTTTGTGGTACGTTGTCAGCGCCTCTGTGCTGAAACCAAAAGTCGTCACAGTTGTGACACCGTTCTCTGGTAGTTTCTGATGACGCCACGTTAAAGCTTGGTCTTAATGTAGCGTTATCACCTAACGCTGGTTCGACTTGAACTGGTCTGTGACGTGATACTCGAGTGTATGGATGAATGTTTGTAAATCACGGGCAACTTAGCTAAGTTGCACTGCCACTAGGTCGCTTCGATAGACACTAGGGTATCCCAAAGGATAAGCTTCAATCGACTGATTGGAAAGACGCGAAGAGAAGAAGAAGAAACAATGGTGATGATTCAAGAAGACCAAGCTGAAGAGCCTTGGTCTTGACAGTACAGTTTATATACAGTTACTCGCTGGCTTTAAAGCGCAGCTTCGAATCCAAACCCTAGTACCGCTATACTAGTAATGAGTCATAGTCCATTCTAATAATACTTGAAACACCGGCAAGCCCAAACACCGGCGACGCGTAAGTGTCCATGACTAATAACGGCTTACTATCGTAGTCATAACCAAGTAGTAAGCGTCCCGAACTCCGAGACCTTGTAAATGTGATGACAAGTAGTCCGCGCGATGTCAAACCGTGACAGTAATCCTTGAAAAAGGGGTAACACGCATGGACCCCGTAAAAGTCGCGGGAATTAAAAATTGGCCAACGCCAACCAAGGTGAAGGACGTACGATCTTTCTTGGGTTTTTGCAATTTTTACCGTCTATTCATACGAGGATTTGCATCAATCGCCAAA
Organism: Lactarius quietus; assembly: GCA_015025155.1. Taxonomy (NCBI): domain Eukaryota; kingdom Fungi; phylum Basidiomycota; class Agaricomycetes; order Russulales; family Russulaceae; genus Lactarius; species Lactarius quietus. The sequence goes on along the minus strand of WITN01001600.1, from coordinate 14,568 downwards.
CCACTAAACAATCTTACGAAGAAAACAACAGAATGGCAATGGAATTCAGCAGAACAACACGCATTTGAAATGTTGAAGGAACGGGTTACAAGCGAACCTGTATTGGCACACCCAGTATTGACGGACCAATTCGAGTTGGAGGTGGATGCTTCAGGTTTCGCGGTGGGAGCGGTACTACTCCAAAAGAAAACTGACGGCAAAAGACATCCAATAGGCTATTACTCTGCAACCCTCAATACAGCAGAACGAAATTACGACATTTACGACCTTGAACTACTAGCAATAGTCAAAGCGCTACGACACTGGAGGCCTCTACTAGCGGGATCACCCCATAAAATCAAAGTATTCTCGGATCACATGAATCTACGGTATTGGAGAGAACCACAAAAGATCAGTCGACGGGTTGCGAGGGAAGTACTCGAATTGTCGGAATATGACCTCGAGATTCACCACATAAAAGGGACTGCAAACGGACGAGCAGATGCATTGTCAAGACGACCCGACTATGATCACGGGGAACAAGACAATGAAAATGTTACGGTGTTACCTGACAAAATATTCATACGAACCAACAACACACACCGTACAGGAATGCCAAATCAGTCTATTGCAACGATCACGGTAGAAGAAATGAGGTCAACCAAAGACGAACAAGACGAAAACATTATCAAACCTTGGGTGGACCCGCACAAGTTGAAAAAGATCAACGGGGTATGGTATAAGGAAGGCAGAAGAGTAGTTACCAAGGGAAGTGAAGAGCGGAAGTCAATTATTGCCGCTCATCACGATACCCCAGTGCATGGTCATCCAGGAATCAGCAAAACTGGCAAAATAGTAGAACGATACTATTGGTGGCCAACAATACGACAAGAAGTATTGGCGTATGTTAGGGGTTGCGCAGAATGCCAACGACACAAAATCAACAATCGCCCTATTAGGGCTTCACTACAACCCATATACCCTAAACCGGAAGCTATGCCCTTCGAGACTATCGCTCTTGATTTCATCACTAAACTACCTGTCGCCCAGGGCTATGATTCAATCCTTACGATCACGGACCACGATTGTACCAAGGCATCTGTGTTCATCCCTTGCAATGAAGAGATCGACGCGGAAGAAACAGCAGCACTATACATCAAACACGTGTTCATGCGGTATGGACTACCGAGTAAAATCATTAGCGACAGGGATCCCAGATTTGCATCCAAGTTCACAAGGGAATTATGCAAACAACTTGAGATCAAACAGAACATTTCTACGGCATATCATCCTCGTACGGATGGACAATCGGAACGAACCAATCAATGGCTCGAACAGTATCTCCGATTTTGGGTAAATGAACGACAAGACAATTGGAATCTTTATCTTCCAATAGCAGAATTCACGCATAACAATTGGCCTAATGAAGCCACGGGACAGTCTCCATTCTTCTTATTGATGGGGCATAATCCTCGTGCTGATTGGAATTCAGCGCCCAGTCCCATGCCGCAAGTGGCGTTGCGCCTTGATCAGTTCAAACAAGCACGGGAACACGCTCAAAAACAAATCATCAAAGCCCAGAAGTCATGGGTCTCGCATAAAGATACGCCCAAATTCCAAATAGGGGATCGGGTATGGCTAGAAGGGCGTCACCTGAGGACTCACCAGCCAAGCGCCAAGCTTGCGCCCAAACGACATGGACCCTTCCAGGTTGTCCAGGTGATGTCCCCTATCAATTATCGATTGGAATTACCCACCAAGTGGAGCATTCATGACGTGTTTCATATCGATCTTCTCACCCCCTATCGCGAGACTTCCTTTCACGGACCAAATTTCCCAAGACCTCCCCCTGAATTAATCGATGGCGAAGAAGAATATGAAATCGAGAAGATTCTAGACCAACGGCAATTCGGCAGAACAAGGCGCAAACAATTCCTTATCAAATGGAAAGGGTACCCAGACTCGGAGTCGCAGTGGGTCAACGCCACTGACGTACATGCCCCTGACGCCTTAGCTGAGTTTAAACGGACTCTGAATTCTACTCCCTCACGTATAAAGACAGGCCATTCACTGGATGAAGCACATCAGTTCTTCCTTCGTCGAACAATGACCACCTCCCCCACTGCTACTTCCACTACCTCTCAGACTTCTTACCATCTTCCCACCGTTACCCAACCTACCTATGCCGAAGTCGCCGCCGCCTTTCGATGCATCGAACCTGGGGATGTCATCCCCGAAACCCCTGATGTATGCGGACACGACGCTGGAGGACTGGAGGAAGACACATCGAGCATGGAAGAGGGAGCTCCTACTCGCGTCGAGAACCTCCTTATTCCACAGACGCTTATCAAGATTCCAAGCGGCTCCGACCTCAGTGACGTGGTCAGAGTTTGTGGAAGTTGTAAGCAAACCGCCTTGTCATGTCCAGGCCATCCTGACGACGCCGACTCCCACATCCACTACGACTGTGGACAACTCATCTACAACTGTACATGTAACAACGACCCCGTCCGCATCCCTCCGCCGCCAACGCCTCGATATATTAATGTCGACCCCCCTACCAACGTCATCATGGACCCCTCGACGTCCTGGGGTGTTCACATCCGTGCCACCCTCCGAGCCCGAGAAGACGACTCGGACAAAGAAAACCAAGATCCCCGCCAAGTACCGGGATCCCCGGATGAAAGGGTACCATTTGTGCCGAGGGGGACAAGGAGAGGAAGAAGAGCTGGTGTGGGAGCATCAAAAGAGAGTCCTTGCTTCCCTGACTACCGAGGAGGCGGGGTCCCAGCTGACCAACAGCGTGCCAGGGACAAGGCTGACGCCCCCGACGGTTTCGAGCTAAATATCCCTCCTAGGTTTATTAACTTCCGCATGACTGAGAATGGGCACATCACTGTCGCCAAATACATTCACGTCATGCCTGGTAACAACCCGATTATATACGGGTGCATGAAGAAAGGGGGGGAAATTCAACAAGGTGACGTACATGCCGCTCCTGATCTCGATGCCGAGGATAATGACCGCCAGTACACGCATACCCAATTGCGGTACTTACGACAGGATTACGGTGATCGCCACGGGGTCGACTTAGCCATGGGGCAGATCCCGGACCGGTCGTTGTGGGCGGAGGTCCTTCGATACCGGGCTTTGGCTAGCCGGTACTCCGAGCTGTCGGAACGCATTACTGCTCTGGAAAATGAGCAGTATGTAGTCGGCAATGAAATCAGGAAGTGTACGCGACGGTTGGAGGCGGCTAATGGACTACAGAGGATCATGGATCAGGAAGTTTCTGTTAATCGAGGTGCGACTATTATTCCCTGGGTTTTCGAACGTGGACGTTCTGCCTGAAAAAGGGGTAATGTCACGGTTTGACATCGCGCAGACTACTTATCATCACGTTTACGAGGTCTCGGAGTTCGGGACGCTTACTACTTGGTTATGACTACGATAGTAAGCCGTTATTAGTCATGGACACTTACGCGTCGCCGGCGTTTGGGCTTGCCGGTGTTTCAGGTATTATTAGAACGGACTATGACTCATTACTAGTATAGCGGTACTAGGGTTTGGATTCGAAGCTGCGCTTTAAAGCCAGCGAGTAACTGTATATAAACTGTACTGTCAAGACCAAAGCTCTTCAGCTTGGTCTTCTTGAATCATCACCATCATCTCTTCTTCTTCTCTTCGCGTCTTTCCAATCAGTCGATTGAAGCTTATCCTTTGGGATACCCTAGTGTCTATCGAAGCGACCTAGTGGCAGTGCAACTTAGCTAAGTTGCCCGTGATTTGCAAACATTCATCCATACACTCGAGTATCACGTCACAGACCAGTTCAAGTCGAACCAGCGTTAGGTGATAACGCTACAGCCGGCATCGGACATCCACTCTTTTATGGTAGTGTTAAATTGATTTTTAATTAACGCTAACCATTGTTTAAGCGCACCAATTGCCGAAGCTTTGTCGCGTAAGAGTGATACCCATGCATATGAAGTATAATCGTCTAGAAAGACGATAAAATACTTATATTTATGGTATGACGGTATAGGGAAGCTCTTTAGATCAGAATGAATACGATTAAAAGGAGCTTTAGCCCTAGTATCAGATGGAGGATGAGATGCTGCAGGCATTTTGCCTTGCGCACATCCTGGACAAATATCATCAGTTGTAGGAATTGTAATTCCATCGGGAAAACCCTTTGTATAATCTTTAGCATGTCTTAGAACCTCTTTGGATGGGTGTCCGAGGCGACGATGCATAAGATCGTAATCTACTTTGTAGATCAGTGGCATTTCTGCTGACTGTGCTTCTACTTCGATAGATTGCGCATCTAGCCAATATAATGGATGTCCATTTAAAATGGGTTTACATTGGACAAACGATTGTAATTTATGGTACAAGGTAATATGTTGCGCGTTGCCCATTACATGCATACCTTGTTGTAAGAATGCTCCCATAGAAAGCAACCGCGTTGTCATTTTAGGTATGTAGAGAACTGGATGAACTCTAGTAGTTACTAAAGCGTCATTAATGTAGTGCTTAAGAAGCACTGTTCCAGATCCTTCTACATAGATAGTATTAGATGCAGTTCTAACCGGTATTCGGTCAGATTCTTCTGCTGGCTCATACTCAATGAAGTCACTAATCCTATTAGTGAAGTGCGCGGAAGCTCCTGAGTCTAATAGCCACATGGAGCTTATTTTCTCTCGACACTTAGCACATTGTGTGAAAAATTGGCCATGCTTGCATTTCAAAATATCAAGCGCGCTGATGTTCATACTGTACAATGGAGACACTACAGACGGTACATTTTTGTTTTTACAACTTGGTATCCTTATACTTTTTAGTAAGAGGTCCAAGGCTGTCTGATTGTCAGCATTGTATAAGTGCTGTGTGAGAAAGGTGTACCTTTCTTCATTGGTTCCCCAATCAAGGGAAACAGTGTCCTTGCTGTTCATCATCGGGTCCCAAGCTGAAAGATCAGGCTCAGGCGTTGGTGCACAAGACCCTGCAGGAGTCACATCATGAGACCCGTATAATTGGTCTATGATCTGCATTTCTGGAGTCGTAGGCTCCAGTACCTCTCCACGCATCATTGCTTCTCCTTGTCTCTGCACAAAGTCCTGATGTTGTCTGTAGACAATATCCATCAGCTCAGCAGAACTGCGAGCTCTGAGAGTTTGTGTATGCGTGCAATTTCCATACTCATCTTTAGTGTAAAGATGGTAGGTTTTGCCAGACGCAACAGCAACTTCCAGAGGAGGAAGATTGGGATGATCGACATACCCTACTTCGTGTAGTTCATACTCCCCTGTCTCGGGAGTTGGAGCACGATTCTCTTTATCAGAGTCTCGTGAGTCCAATGACATATCATCGAAGATGGTGGCCAATTCTGACTCACCGTAGGTAGTTGTGCGCTCAAAGTCCTCCGTATGATTGGAAGGACCCGGCTGCGACATGTCGATATCGACTTCGGAGTCATACTCCTCGTCGTGGTTCCAATTGGAACGTGTGCGAACTTCTCGATCGAAATCAGAGAAGCACTGCTCAAGCGTCTTCGTCATTTGGATAGTCGCTGGGACTTCCAAACGCTCAGCGAGCGTAAGTGCGTTGTTTACGGAGGGGTAGATGCCTGGAGTCCTAGTGGTAGGAAGGGACTTAGAGACGGTGCAGGTGGTAATAGATGAATGCCCAATATGGGCGATAGTGGATGAAGTGGGAGATGGGAGTGCGGCAATGGATGCGATATGGGAGTGGCCTTGAGGTTGACCACAACCCTTGCCCTTGACGAACTTGCCACGTCCTGCACCCCTGTTACCGCACTGGTTGTTAGACCGCTGCTGGTTGATGGGTGTGGTAGACGATGAAGGCTGCGGCTGACCACCCTGCTTAGAAAAACGAGGGTTGTCATGCTTGCGCTTCACGGCAGAGATCTTCTGGGCTGATTGCCCACTCTTGGCTCGTCCTCGGTTAACTTCCATCTCATAATGGTTAATGGCAATTGTCCGGACATCAATCAACGAAAGTTGGTCAAGCCGGGTAGATGAGAGAATAATGGGAATGAGGTGTTCCCATTTAGACGGAAAGTTAGCCATGAGGATCATAGCTTGTAAGAGGGGGTCAAGCTCCATATTTCATGAGGATAAACCAAAGCCAAATTTGACTTCAGAAAGACGTCCAATGGCGGCAGCCATCTTGTCAAAGACAGCGCCAGGATGCTGATTCGGATTAAACCGAACACCAATCACCTCCTTAAAGTCCTTATAAATACTAGGGACGGAGGGAAGTGAGTAGGCATCAGCGAGGTTTCGCCAAAGGTCATCCGCATGGTCATTTATCGCAAAATTCTGCTGTATCGCAGCGGAGAGACGGAGGGTTATACATCCAACTGTCATCGCATTCTTGTCCTGCCATGCTTGCAGGGCATGCTTGTACTCATCCACTTCTTCAGTGTACTGCTCAGCTTCTTTTTTGTACAAAGCCATCTGAGCGTTGTAAGCATCCTGCTCATTCTGGGAAGCGGTAGCAGCAAGTGCTTTTGGCTCCTCAGGTTTGGTAGGAAGTGAAGGAATGGGGTGAGAGCCGTCGACAAAGCCCCAAAGGCCTTGCGCCATAAGGTAGGCTTTCATTGCACGTGCCCAGCTGCCATAGTCTTCACCGTTGAAGACAGTGACAAAGGTGCTAAGTTGGGACGTCATAGTATCTGTGAAGGCTGATGAGACATCAGCATGCTATTCACAATACTGGTATGAGTAAAAAGAGAGCCTAGGCATTAGCTATCTCCTCGTACTAGCGAGGTAGAAGCTGCCCCAGGGGTCCGTGACATTCTCCTCCGAGAACTGGTTGGTGCCTCACAATGGGGTCTTATTGTGCCCTTCAAGGGACACAATGCCAGGTTGCCAAAGGTAACCTCGATGGTGTTGTCGACAACAGCTACTGTAGTTAAACAGCTCAACAATCATTGTTGTTCGCAATGAACGCAATGGTACCCATGTAGCAGGGCCCATAACCTGTTGCACAGCAACCAGCGCAGCAAACAGTGTCATGGAGTCTCACCTTGTGAAGGTTTAGAGACTAATAGAGGTTTGTAGAGAGGAGTGCTCAAGTGTGCGTAGAGTGAACAACTTGTATTCTTAGAGGGGCTCTACTCCCCTCATTTATAGGAAAACCGGTCCCTATGGTCCACCCATGTCCGTTTGCGTAAAAGTGATGAGTAAAGGTGTCCACAATATCGCGTTTTCAGTGACGCCTGATGTGAAACACCCCAGAAGTCTTCAATATCACCACGTGTGATACTGATAAGACTTGCGCCCTCCATATTGGAGTTGCGCCCACTTTGTGCGTAACGGAGTACCCTAATATGGTAATCATATGTACGATACTACTGTAATGTCGTAACTGCTATAGATAAGATACGTATGTACTTATTACGTTTCAACAAGCCGAGTCGTGGCAACACTAGATCATGTACGATCTGTTCCCTCGCGTCACACAGTTGAACAAATAGACATAAATAGACTTACTGTTGTTTTATACTCTTTCTCTTCCATCTTTCCTCGCCCGTGCCACCAATATGTATCAATATCGCTCAGGTCTCTCTCCAGCCCAGGCCCAGGCCCCTCCCTCTTCTCATCTGCGAACACAACTTGAAGAGCGCTAGCACATTCGCATCCATGGGTGTTGCCGCCTTCCCTCGCCCGTTGCGTCAGATGGCTTACCCTCGCCTCACCACGTCCCAGATGCGGGTCCAAGCGGACGCCTGATCAGCAATTTCCTAGGCAGTGCCACCTTTCAAACCGCAGAAGGTGAACTTTCGTTTCGCTACGCAATCCAATCCCCCTCGACCAGTTCTTTCTCGGCCCACACTATACCCGTACCACCTGCCTGACCATACACGCTTTCCAGCAGATGCTATTGGCCGATTTTATGAGAACTTTCATTGTTTTGAAGACCTTCTGGTAAGCATATACTTTGGCGTGATCGTGATCGCCACCACCACGATGTCTCACAAGGCTCCTTAGGAAGATATGGCCTTTGTCTGTCTCAAGCCCAATTTCAGGAGGAACTCAGTGCCATCGAGAATGTAAGTGACTGACTTCATACCCTTTCCTCCCATTCTGATGCTTTCCCCAGTCGCTCTCTCCAAGCTTCAAGCTTCAAGGTTCTCTCCGAAGCCGGGCGCACGACTACTCTTTACAGTTATACGACATTCTACTCAAGAGCGAATCCGCTCCTTGCAACAACTGGCCAGCCTCTACTCCATGACTGCTTTTCTGAGCCGACTGTTGGGGTTCTATCCAGAGTCAGATGGGAGCCCATTTTTGAAGTGTGAATCTCGAGTCTCCAATCTCCTGGACTCAAATCCACCATCCACGGTTCCCCCGACGTGTGCAGCTTATCACCAGCGCCAACCCGAACCAACAGACCCTTGCCCTTGCCCTATCCTCCTTTCTATCTCCGATACCTCCAATACCGTCGGCAACCTAAGGACCGACGCTGGTACGCTCGCTCAACAAATCGCCGTACTCAAAGCCTTCTAACATTCCCGCGCATGATAATTTTGCGTCGGCGCTCGCCTGCAGCGCCACACACGCGCTGATGCCGGATTTCTTGGTCAAGTGATAGAGCGTGCGACAGCTGCCAACAAGACATACCGTTGAGACTAGGTTGTCCTGCCGTAGAATACCAACTTTTCTGGCCTCACCACCAGTTCTGCTATCCCTTCTCATGGCGGCACCGCTCTCGACAGCCTCGGTGGGATTTCCCCTACCTTCGGCAACAGTGATGCAAGTATGTTCCCACCCATTTTCCAGAAGTCATCGACGACTAACGCCAACTCCCGGGAACACTCAGACAGTTGACCTCGCCGCCGCCGTCAAATTGAACAACTTTCACTGTGGCGGCGGAACGTCCCACGCGACCGCCCCGAGAGATTCCAGCAGCGGAGTCTACTCCCTTCAACGACGGAGTGACCAACGGTATATGGCGGCGACCGCGACCTTATCTCCGGTCAGCATGTGGATGGTGTCGGCCGTACCCAAAGTACCCCCTCGAGAGGCTCAGGCCTGCGGACTGCTTGCGGGGGTATTTGGTATGGTGCGAAAAGTCTTACACTCTCGCGAATACATTTGGCCATTTTGGCGGAAGCGACGACGGTAGCAGCGTGATGACCGCCGCACACCAGCAAATCGCGCTGGCGGGTGTCGGAATGGGCGTCGGCGGCCACAGCCTCGGACTGCAGTGGGCTTTCCCACGCTGGCCGAGTGGGCTCAACATGGCGCAACTGAACGTGGGCCTCATCGGCTCAGGTGGGCGGCAGAGACGCCGGGGAGCTCGACTGCACTGGAAGTAGGCTGCGCTGTGCGTGTCAAATTGATAGCGTCTCGCCTACAGGGCCGTCTCGAAATAGAAGGAAAACATTTATTCTTGGTGTTAAAAACAGGATTTACGCTCACTCCCATTTTCTCCTCTCCTTCCCCTTATGTCCGCGTGCGCTTACTAATACACTGTCTTCGGACACGCGATTCCGATCTAATCTTTCGCGAAACATGTCGTGCGAGCTTACTTTTTTTTTATGTTCGTAGGGGCGGTGGTAGTGGTAGGGGCTTTCCCTTTCCTTTTTCCCTCATTCAATTCGTACCAACCTCAAGGAGTCGTTCTTACCCGCACACATACATTCATTCACACGCACATGGCAGTATTTTTGTATCCCCAGTAACCATCCCACAAGCGATTTCCTTACTTGTCTTCCATCGTCATCTATATAGGTGACTTTCTTAAAGTGTACGATGCAGCCATATATTTACACAATTCGATCTTCAAATCTCCTCTGACTGGACGGACCTTGGGAGAGTTGCGGAGCCACAGCAGTGTGTGCAACTCTCTGCCTGACGTGAGCATCCGAGTTGGCCCTTCAAGTTGTCGCTAAGGCTCAGAGGCGTAATATGCAAACATTCAATACAAGATTGTTATTTGGTAGTACTGTACATACTACATACCGCTCGAAGACAAAATCATTCTGAGTACACCGTGCCATCCAAACCAAAAACAAACAAACAAACAGGAGACAAAGGAACAAGGTAACTGGGGTTTGACATCCATAGACTTGACGGTCAGGTGTCCGTGGGGACGAGGATAATCGGATGATTGCCATAAAAATACAAAAAATGGGAATAATTTGTGGAAGAGTAGGTAATCGTCAGGCACGTTAGGACTCACTTAGATCTCGTCAGGTGTCGGAACCGCCGGTAATTGGGGAGTACGTAGCTGTGGTCATGATAGAGGGCGCTGGCCCCGAGGTGATGAAATAACAGTACAGCGTCCCACGACGGCGCGTGCATCGCCTTCGGCTTCTGTAAACGAAGGTTGTACAGTTGTGTCACTTGTATGCCTCCCATCCAAGCTATCTGTCGCAAGTTCGCCAGCCACCGAAAAGTCTCTTGCGCGGCCGAACGAACGGAAAAGTTTCAGCCATTGTTCGCCATCCATATCAGCATGGCCACTTGACGGTTCGGTCGCATTAATGCCTAGATTTTCAGCCTGGAATAGTGATGTGGGAAATTGGTCACAGACTTGAGCCATGCAGGACAACAGATGCCCGTCTGACTGTTCGCACGATATTTGTAATCGAAGGCATGTGGAAGTGCTTGAGTTGGCAAAGGAGATGGAAATGGCATTTGCGGAAGTTTCAACTTCTGCGTGAGTGGGTAACGTCTGCATTTCGATTCGCTCGATGAATCGACCAAGTTGAGAGGCGTCCATCGTGGGTTGGCTGATGAAGGTGATATCGATATCCTCGAGACGAGGTGCATCGATTCTAGCCACGAGAGTGTCCAAGTAGTTGCTAGTTCCTCTATATTTGAGGTGCGTGAGAGCAGGGAGAACAATGCGTTTCCCTTGTGGTGAAGGTAAGCCAAGGCTCCGAGGGCAAGGGGAGGAAACTTGAAGTAAATGGAGCGTAAGTGATCGAAGTTGGGTCATCCCGGACAAGGCATTCGCGAACTCTTCTGGGGAGAAAAACCCAGCACTGGGGATTTCGTGAAGCCGAATATCTACTAAACCTTGGCAGGGTGAGAGTAGCTGTGGGAGTGAGGGAAAGCCAATCCTTGTCGAATGGAATTTACGGAGGCGAGAGCCCCATCGAAGCGTGTCCGAGAGGGTCAGCTGCATGTTATCTTGGGATAAAAGAACAAGTTCTTCTAGTTCCGAAAGTGGCTCAGAGATTGCAGAAAGTTTTTTAAGGAGCGAGCTCGTGACGGTGAGGTTGATGGTGGTAACACGGGTAGATTGCTTGAGCGCAGCAATGATATTATCATCGTCCGCGGAAGCCGGCGGATAGAGATTCGGAAGACCTCCGTACTGGATGGTAATAGGTAGGGCTGGCCAGGAAGCGAGAGTCTCGACAACAGGCGTGCCGTATGTAAAGTATAGTCGAAAAGTTATACCCAGAGGTGATGTCAACACGATCTGTCGCCATCTCTGGCACACGCACGTGAGGGTAGGCCAAAATCGCGGAGCGGTACACAGATAATGACGAAATATCTTGAGAAGTACGCCGTCTGATAGAACCTCGATCGTCGCTTGCTGAGTAAAAAGCTCTAGTCCAAACAAGTTAGCGAATTATGGTGATAGCACAGTTGGCAAACATTGTACCTGTTCCGGGTATTTCACTGACGTGGAATAGTTGTTCATATTCCACCACTATTGGACGCCCAGACAGCCGGCGTGAGGTCATGAGTGAGACGACTGCATCCCTCAAGGGCGCTTGGCGTGGTCCAGGCTGCGATATGTAGATTTTGGGCAGACGGGGAAGTAAGGGTAGGCCCCAGCTGGTCGTTTTTTGCAAAGCACGTACAACGACCAAGTTGACCCAGGCGTTCCCATCGAGATAAACACACTTTACATCGAAGAAGGTAGCCATAAAGTACTGCCATTCTCTGATATCGTTCAATCTTAGTGGTCGCCCCGTCGCACTGATGCGTAGATCTTCCACCCTGCTCAGGACAGCATAGAATTCAGAGCAGATTCGAGGAATTGAGGATGCCTCCACGTTTCCTGGAAAGTCCGGTAGTTGCAGTCTAAGGCACGTGGGAGACCTTTCCTGCGTCAAAGAGATGGTGACAAGACCAGAAAATGAACAATGTGCTCGACGGTATGATCCATGAATTTCTGTCTGGTCGATGAATCTGCTAAGTGTTTTTAAGTACAGAGGGCCGCGGCCGTCGGATAATGTGATTTCAATGTCCTCGAGACGAGGAGCATGCATTCTGGCCACAAGGCCATCTAAGAACGGGGAAACGCCTCGAAAGCGGAGGACGGTAAGGACGGGGAGAACAACAAATTGCTGGGACGACGGCGGTGGTACACGGTATGTTGGGTAAAAGTGGAAATCAAGTGAAAAGGATTGAAGCTGGGGAAGGAAGGACAAGGCTGTCGTGAGTGCTTCGGGTGAGAAGTTAATAGGACAAGAACAGTCGTGAAACTGAAGGTCTACAAGACTCCTGGAACAATAAAGAGGCTGAAAGAGTGAGGGATCGCCGAGCTTATTTAGGTGGAGACGACGAAGGCATGGGGAAGACCGAAAAGCCTCGAGCAGGTTGATCGGAAATAAACCTTGTAGGAAGATAACAAGGTCTTCCAGCTTGGAAAAAGGCCTCTTGACTCGGATTAGGTATAGTTTTTCCAGAAGCGACTTTGTGAATGTGAGGCTGATATAAACAACACGTTTAGACTGCTTGAGTGCGGCCATGATATTGTCTTCATCCTCAGGAACCGGTGGATCTAGCACTGGAGATCCACCGTACTCAACGACGATAGACAGGGAAGCAGGCCAGCAACCTAGATTCTTCCGTACGGGTGTTCCGTGAGTACAGTACAGTCGAAGGTGCAAGGCTTGTTGTGATGCAAATACGATACGACGCGACCTGCGACATATATGCACAAGCCTGGGCCAATGTCGTGGGGAGACATCCAGGAAATAACCAAATATCTCGAGAAGCACTTTGTCGTCGATCCTCCCGATCGTGGCTTATTGAGATTGGGGACATATTAGTGAGTGGTGCTGTCACTTCGTGGAAGACGCACCTTTGCTTGGGAATTGGCTTGTTGTAGCAATGGATTGAGGGGTTACTGCAAGTCGAGCACATGCACGTCTATTGAGAGATTCGGATATATACCGTCACTCTTGCGCAGTGAAACATGGACGACGCTAGCTCACTTACTTTAGAAAGTGCATTATGAGAGAATTAATGGGGTAACTATTGTTGTTGTCGTATTCCTATGTGGAGCAAATGAAGCTATAACACTGTCCAGTCTTCTGAATAAAATGTGGGACTACACGCCTTGCGACACGCTGACCCGGACGCAGCGTGAATCGTGATTGAGTGCCCGATATAGTTGCTGTGAGGCCCAGGCGAACGTACCCAGTGGACGACAATCGTTAGTTCTACAAAGCGCACCAGGCCAGCCTTGGATTTAGGGCTTAAACGTTAATTGATGTGCGTTTGAGTTTTGACAAGACCGTGACGAGCGCCACTGACGGATGTACCGTGACAGCACTTCCACGCCGTGGGTCATCCGGCCATGTCCGAGCTGACACCACACCAAACCGCCATCTCTCAGAGTGAGTCGACGTTGTAAACCTCAAAGGAAGTGTTTGCGCAGCGTAATCCATCCCTTTATTCGAACGAACCCACCTGATCACACTCTTCACTTTCTCGGCGAAGTCGAGTGCATAAGCGCTCTTCACGGCCATGTGCGTCCTCCTTTCCGACTTAGATCCGCACCCCCGCCCTTGCCCCGCCCCGTTCCACGACACTCCACCAATGCAGGATTCCTTCATAGTCCTTTGATCCCTACCCTTAGTGATTCCGTGTAAGACCAGAAGGAAGCCAAGCTTGTTGGTTCGAATCTCTCTAGTCCTCCTGATTTCCTGACTCCCGTCATGTGAAATATCCTGTCCTCCCAGGCAACTACCCACGTGCCGCACTCCCTTCTTGTATTCTAATGACCCCATCTGATTCTTCCCTTCAAGCTTCAAGCTTCAAGCTCCAAGCTACAAGGTTCTCTGCGAAACCGTGCATCGCACTTTAGGGTCATGTGCAACACTTTGCAACATTCCACCAGCTCAGATCCGCTCCTCCGTCCCCTCCTGCAACACATTGCCAACGCCGGGTTCCTTCGCAGCGATTCTGAGCTTAGTTTACGGGAAGTCCGTATGCAGCCGGATGGGAAATGAGATTGCTAGTATGTGTCCCTACTATAAATGGCCTCTGACTCAGAGTACAGTACCCGCCATACTCGTTTTCTTTTCCTCTCAACTCGTAACACCAGCACCAACCCGAACCTCCATTTTCTGTCTTTCGCCACCACCTCTCCCTACCTTGCTATGGATAACGCCAACGTCATCGACAAGTTGACCGATGCCATCGCTACCTTCGCCCACTTGCAGTCAGCAACACTCCGCACCTCATCTCAGTGCCATTCCTGAGCTGGCTCTCTCACGTTCTCGCTTGGCGACAAGCCCCCAGTATCTACCCAGTCCAAGTCATCGCTACCCAGAGCGTCGACCTTCCTAGTTCTACCGCCGACGTT
>WITN01000160.1:0-140851 GCA_015025155.1 Lactarius quietus | reverse complement strand
AATGTAGGCCATTGGAGGGGGATTGGTCGTGCATAGTCCCTGCTCTTATGTGAATTTCAGCTGCGGGTTAGACTGTTTGAACTCCCTTATCTTCTTGTCCGCATGGATATCGCTCCATGGACCCACTGGTTGTCGAGTCTGAGTAACCCTTCCATTTGATGAGGTATTGAAGTTTGCACCCTCGTCCATGTCTTCTTGAGTCTAATACCTTTTCGACCTCATATTCTTCCACGTCCTCTACCAATTCTGGTGGTGGGCGCTGATAATTTGCGCCGTGAATCAGCGTTTCTTGTAAGGTGTGAGAAGGTCTGTGTGAAAGACGTCGTGGATGCTCCACTGTGTGGAAGTTCAAGTCGTAATTGACAGGAGACATCACCTGGACAATCCTGAATGGTCCGTGTCGTCTGGGCGCAGTTTTGTGGTTGGTTGATGGGTCCGCAGTGACGTCCTTCTAGCCAGACCCTATCTCCTATTTGATATCTGGGGAAGTCACGAGTTTTGATCCATGATGTTGCGCGCGGCGCATTTGTTTGTGTGCCTGATTCCTTATCTCTTTCAACTGTTCTAGCCTAGCTGTGACCTGTGGTATGGGTGATCTTTTGTCCATCCAATTAGTGTGTGGGTGATATCCATCAGCAACCTAAATGGAGTTTCGCGTGTAGATTCGTTAACCCAATTGTTATGTGCGAACTCAGCTAGTGCGAGGTGATCGGCCCAATTGTCTTGCCTTTCGTTGGCCCAGAACCTGAGGTACTGTTCCAACCATTGGTTTGTTCGTTCTGATTGTCCGTCTGTCCTTGGGTGGTAGGCAGTTGAAATGTTTTGTTGTATTCCCAAGAGTTGGCATAGTTCTCTTGTAAACTTGGATGCGAATCGAGGATCTCGATCGCTGATTAGTTTCGTCGGTAGGCCAAATCGTGCGACTACATGTTTGGCATATAGAGCTGCAGTTTCTTCACCCGAGATTTCCTCCTTACAAGGTATGAATATTGATGCCTTTGAGCAGTCGTGGTCAGTGACTGTGAGTATTGAATCGTACTCCCTTGATATCGGGAGTTTGGTGATGAAGTCTAACGCCACTACTTCAAATGGCGTTGCTTCTGGTTTTGGGAAGATTGGTTGTAGCAGCGCTTCGTCCTTTGTGTGTTGACCTTGCATCGCTGGCAATCAGCACATCCTCGTACGTATTCGGCAATGTCCTGTTTCATTGTGGGCCACCAGTAGTGGCGTTCCACCATCTGGGTTGTTGGTTTATTCCTGGGTGTCCGTGAATAGGGGGATCGTGATGTGTGGAGATTACTTCTCTGATTTCTCCTGGTGTTCCCGTGACGACTAGCCTTTGTCCGTGGTACCACCAAAGTCCGTCTACTTTGGTTAATTTGTGGGGGTCGACCCACTTGCGTATCCTTTGTTCGTCCTGTTGTGGTTGAGTGGTGGTTGTTCGTACGAACAACTTGTTTGGTAGAACCGTGACGTTCTCGTTGTCCTTTTCTCCTTGGTCATAGTCGGTGCGTCGTGAGAGTGCGTCAGCTCTTCCATTTGCGGTTCCCTTGAGTGATGTATCTCGAAATTGTATTCCGCCAATTCTAGCACTTCTCTGGCGATTCGTCGGCTGATTTTCTGAGGATCCCGCCAGTACGAAGGTTGAGATGGTCCGAGAATATGCGTACTTTGTGTGAGGATCCAGCTAGTAGGTGTCGCCAGTTCCTTAACGCTTTTACGATGGCTAATAACTCTAGGTTATAGATGTCGTAGTTGCGTTCAGCGGCGTTCAGTGTTGCTGAGTAGTACCCCACAGGGTGTCGTTTCCCATCCGATTTCTTCTGTAATAGCACCGCTCCTACTGCGAATCCTGATGCATCGACTTCTAGATCGAATTGTTGTGTTTGATCTGCGTGTGCTAGTATGGGTTCTGTCGTGACCCGTTGTTTGAGTGTATCGAATGCTGTTTGATGTCTTTCCGTCCATTGCCATGGTTCGTCTTTTCGTGTTAGTTCATTTAGTGGTTTGGCAATGTTCGCAAAGCCTCTGATAAACTGCCGGTAAAAGTTGCAAAAACCAAGGAAAGATCATACGTCCTTAACTGATGAGGGAGATGTCCAGTTGCAAACACCTGAAATTTTGATGGGGTCCATACGTGTTACCCCCTCTTCAAGGATTACCCCCAGGTAATCAATACTAGGGGTGTTAAAGACACATTTTTCTGGTTTGAAGAAGAGGTCGTGTTTTTGAGCGACTTCTAAGACATCGCAAACCGCCTTCTGGTGTTGTTCAAGTGTGTTTGGTTGGTGTTTCGTAGCTATCGCGATGTCGTCCATGTAGACCCTGATGGTTGTCCCATTGAGTTCATGTTTTGCTATCGTTGGTCGGTATATCTTGTTCATGAAGCTCTGAAAAGTAGCTGGTGAGTTGCACAGTCCAAAGTACATGACGGTTGGTTCAAAAAGTCCGCGGCGTGTTTTAAACGTGGCTTTGTGTTCGTCTCCTTCCTTGATCTGTATGTTATTATACCCTTGTCGGATGTCTAGTTTGCTGAACATTTGAGCTCCCCCAAGGTCTCGGATGAGGTCATCGATGAGAGGGAGTGGGTATTGGTTTCGTATTGTCCACTCGTTTATTCGTCGGTAGTCCTGTACGGGTCGTAGCTTTCTGTCCTTCTTTTTAATAAAAAAGAATGATGATGCATACGGGGATTTCAAGGGACGTATGTATCCTTTTTCGACTTGTTCATCAATGAAGTTGTCCAATGCTGCGTCTTCTACCCTGGTCATGGGGTATACTTTGCAGTCAACTACTTCTGGCGCTCCCTTTTTGAAGTCTATTGCGTGATCGCAACTTCTTTTGGGTGGGAACCTTTTCGATTCTTCCTCGCTAAATACCTTCGCAAAGCGTTGGTATTCTGTTGGTATTTTGACCTCCGTGGTGTACTGCTTGGCATCCACTGCGAGTTCTACTGCTGATCTCCTTCCATATACCTGTTCTTCTAGGTTTGTCATGATTTGTTCCTTTGTTTCGGTTGTGAACATTTGTGATGTCCTTTCGTCGTTTTCTTCTTCTTTTAGCAGCCTTGCTAACACTGCTTTCCTGTCGTTCGGGTTAATTGACCGCAACACTATAGGAAGTTGTTTCTCATCTATAGTGGTGTGCCGCCAGCTGAACCTTGGCTCATAGGTGGCGAGCCATGGGTACCCTAGCAGGATGTCTTCTCTTCCGATATCAGTGACGAGGAACCTCATTTCCCTTTTTGTTCCTCCTGTTTCCACATTGAGCGTGAGGTAGTGTGTGATCTGCCCCGCTTTATTAGTGGTATCGTCAATGTTGTAGATATTTTTGGGCTTATCTAATGCCCGTTGTCCCAATCCCATCCGTTTGACGAAGTTTGGATGTATGAAGTTATCAGTGGCTCCGGAGTCCACTAATGCTTTGATGTCGGCCATATTGTAACTTGCGCGGATAGACACTGGTACTCGCATAGAACGATAGCGCATAATATACACAGAGTTACAACGTATTGCCCTCACCCAGGCCGCCGGGTTCAGGCGCTTCCAAAATCCTGTCCCATCAACTGTTGTAGGACCAGGTCCTTTACTTCTTCGTCATCTCCTGCGACTCCTCGTAGCCATTCCGCTGCCTTTTCTTCTTTAGTTGGCGCGGTTTCGGTGGTACGTGTTTGTATGTCGTGGCGTTTCCTGGGCTGCCTGCAGTCGCGACTGATATGACCCATCTTCTGGCAGTTATAACACTGCGTTTGGCTGTGGTCTCGTTTGAATTGTCTCTGAATGAATCCCCCTCGTGGTGGGAATGGTGGTTGTGGGGGTTTGGTATTCCTGTAGTGGTTTGCCACGATATCTTCGGCCCCTGCGAGTCGTCCTCGTACGCGATCTGCGGATGTGTCCATTCGATCATCACTCTGGAGTGGTGCGAGTAACTTAGCTAATGCTCCCCCTGGAGCTCGTCCTGGTTTGAAGGCGTCCAGGTTACCCCTGACCATCTGCATGTGGATCCACTTCTGCTGCCTTTTCAGGGCAGAATCTCTCCACTCTTTGTAGTTTCTGGGGTCGTCGTGTTGGTACATGGTTTCGTATAATGCTCGTGGTAGTCCTTTTGTGAAGTACTTGATAGTTTGTTCGGCATTAATGTTGTACCCTGCATGTCAAACCAGCTGTTCGAATTGCGCGATGTAGTCGTTGATCCTTCCGTCCTTCATGTGTATTCCAGCGTCGAGCTGGGCTTGGGCTCGTTCTTTGCTGAGAACGTCGCCGAACTGTCTTTGAAAGGCGTTGAGCAGATTCTCCCATAGCCTATTGTTGAACTGGTCTGTTCCCGTGGCTACCTCATTGATGAGCCATCGGCTTGCGGACATTACCCATTGGTTAACCGCATTTCCTTGTATGTATGTGAGAAACAACATAGCTTTCTGATATTTGTTCCTCATAGCGGAGTGGTTGGCGTTGACTCCTGCGTATACCTCCCATTGGAGGATGAATGATTCCGCTTGGGATCTGTTCCCTGTAAATGTAGGCGGCGGATTGCCGATGAACTTGTCGCTTCCTTGTTGGTTGGCTATCGCGGGTCCTGCTGGTGGTCCTGCTGGGGGTGGTCCTCCTCCTCCTCCTCCTCCTTGCAGCCAACCACCATTGGGTGGTCCTCCTCCTGGTGGTCCTCCTCCTGGTGGTCCTCCCCTGGGTGGGAATGGTCTGTTATCGGGTGATGGTACTCTGTTTCGGTTGAGCCGGAACTCGTAGAACATTTCAGTTCCTTCCGGAATGCTTGGCGCATCGGGGACATCTGGTCCCATTGCTCGATTAACGGCTTCCATGTCTTCTGGTTGTAGTTGTTGGACGTGACCTGTCTGTTCGTTGATGACAAGTCGGGGTGGCGATACTTCTGTTTGGGTAGTCATCCTGCTGAATGGTATTCCCCTGATTGGTTTGGGAATATGCAACTCAGCTGTTCGTGTGGCTAGTGCATCTACCTCCGGCGAGTGTACTGCGATTTCTTCGGGTTCTATCCCTTCACTTCATGGGGTTGGCGATCGTTCGCTAGTATGGCTTGATGCAGCTGGTGTTTCTGATCGTAGTTGGAATTCGGTTCTTGGTGGTTCCGAATCGAGGTTTTCGTCTTCCTGACCATCTATGGGTCCTTGTTGATCGATTGGTCGCGCGTCGACCAATGGTATGTTGATATGTAGGTCGTCAGCTGCTGGTCGTGTTGCTTCGAAGTAGTTGTTAGTGTTGCTCCACCTGAGCTCGATCCAGCAACAGCGTTCTCTGTTGAAGACTACTGGATGATATCTTTGTGAGGTAGCTGCCTCGGCGTAGTATCCTGTGTTGTTTTCTTCGTTTCTTCTGGTGTCTGGTACGTGTCGCCACCTTACTCGTCCTATAAGGTATCGAGTAGGTGCGTCTTGTTCTCTCAAGTCGATGCGATAGGATGTAAAGTCCCAACCGTCCTTGGTATTGAGAGTCGCCACGGCGTTCGATGATTTGGTAGAGCTTGGATTTAATGTTACGTGCGAGCTGCACGTGAGCCTGACTTAGGCAACGTAAGGTGAACGCGGTGACTCAGCAGTTCCTTGTCTCTAGCACGAAGGCAGAGTATCGTCTCAACGCTCGAAGGCGGAGTCTGTTGATGATTACTTGGTACGCGGCCCCAAAGGACGAGAGAGAGAGAAAGAGAAAGCACAACTTGGATAACAAGATGAGAGTGGTACAAGAAATCCAAGCTATCAACCACAACAGTCGATAGCTTCCTTATATAGCGCTATGGGGCAGCCCGCCTTCGTCAGCGAGACCGCCACTACTACTAAGCTTACTCCTCTGCTGTATAATCGTCCACGTCTACTCAGTAATCGTACAGTAAGGATATCAGTCATCGTCCACACTGCCTTGGTAAGTATTAGGGAGCAACTCGTCATCCCTCTTACCATACTCATTCGTCATACTCCCGGCTTTTCCCAGCGTCCCCTAGCTTATGAGTTAGGTCAGATACGCACTGTGACCCGGGACGTTACATATAGCCCATATGAGGGAGATACAATTAACCGATCTGGTGTATCGGCTAGCGGCGTTAAATTTTATTTTATTTCACATTGTGGTGGCTGGTTCGATTCCTCCATTGTACACTTTTGAGATTCCCATCCCCTTAATAATCCAACATGTATTCCCTCTCCTCTCTTTTGCCCACCCATCACACAATCACCCCGACACAGCTTCATATGAATTCAACCACTACCCAACCACAGGGACTATGCGGTTGACAGCAAGAATGATGACAAGGTGACGAGAACGGTGACCAATGGTGCTCTTGGATTGTTCCATGCTCCCCACACATCTGCCACCACAGCCAAGCCGAGCACTGCTTGCTCCGCTCTTGGGCATCACCTCAGATGCAGATGGAGAGATGTGGAGACTGGCTCCATCGTGGGTTCAAGTACTGACACCAGTGATAGGGCCAGCTAGAATGTAAGTGACAATCCCACTTGAGATTCTGGCACATTTGATGGCTATAGCCCCCCAGTGACAATCCTGTCCAACGTTGAGATACCCGTCCCCCCTCTCCCTTGATGACATGTCTGAGTGTCGCCTCCATGTGCCTCAATGGCATCACTGTCGAGAGTGCGCAGGCCAACAGGTGGCAGAGTGACCCTGTCGCCATCCACTGTTCGCTATCACCGATGGACAGGTGCACTTCACCACTGCCGCCAGCCTCACGCAGCCTCGACATGACAATGACAATGTGGCTGCGTCGTTGTGCACTCTGTCAGCACCCCTGCATCCTTGATGAGGACAACAGGGTTGCCACGTGGGGTACTTTGCCACCGTTGCCCTGCACGGCCTGGGCTACAAAGACTGCAGGGATTGCTGTTGCCGTGAGTCCCGCACAGTCTTGACAACAACAACAACAATGAGGGGTGTCATGTGGCATTCCATTACTGCTGCCACAAGTTCCATATGCTGATGATAGCATGGGCTATATTGTGGGGCACCCTGCCACCACAAGCCCTGCATGCTCTCGATGACAACGGGGGTTCTCGTGAGCACCTGCCACTGCTGCAAACCTGTGCAACAACGACAATGACAGGGTTGTTACGTACCGTCCTTGGGCAGTCATGTGACATTCGCCGCATCAGGACCAGGATGCGCGCAGGCCGAAGAAGGCATGGAAGGGATGCCTGAAGATCGAAGGATGTAAGGCCTCAGGTGGAACGTTGGGACGGAATCCAGTGGGCCGGGGTTTGATCCCCTTTCGGAAGGTGTTCTGGATGGATCAGTCAGGGGGCACGCGCATAAGTGCCAGGCCATATGCTTACTGAGGCATTACTGATGGCTGACTGACAGACTTACTCAGGGACTCAGTAATGGTATAGGATGATTAGTGATGCTTCGTCATTCACTTACACATACCTTACTCATGGACACATGCGGACTCATATAGTTGTAGTCATCGCCGAGGACTTAGGTTGAAACCCAGTCCTTGAGCAGTATATAAGTAGTAAGTGAGGACGGTAGAGTCCCCTCACTTTAGCATTCTCAGTCTTTGTACTGTTAATAGCTAGAGTAATCCACTCCTTTTGTCGCCGTGTCTCACGCCCTCTGCAGCGTTGGTTCTATCTATGGCTGTTCCCTGTTTAGGGACAGTTCTTGTTCACTGTTGGCTGGTTGAGACGTTACCTTGCCAGCGTCGGCTCTCGTCGCACGTCAAAGTCGTTCCTGCACCCACTGTGCAGAAGGTTTCATCTGGGACGCAAACCCCATTCGTTACAAGGGTGCACCACCATTGTAGGCCCTACGACCCCTGGACAACAGCAGCGCTGGCGTTGGGGCATGCATTGTGGGTTGCTACACCATCGCCACATGTCCTGAGCACCCCAACGGTGGTGACGAATGATACATGTAGATAGATCTCAATAAAATTTATTATTTCAGACATCTCCTGGCAATTGGTTAGTGCCTGGGCCACAAGAACTACGACGGGTTCGCGACCACTTACAACATATATACAATAATTCCAACTTTTCACAATGTGTTTGTACTCGGACCACAAGAAATAGGAGGGGCTTACAGACCCTTGCAATGCAACGTGAGATTGACGAGAAAAGGCAAGTGCCCACAGTTATTACCTACATTTTGTAGGTACTTGCAACTTGACAGTAATGTGACACAATCGGACATCAACACTTCCGGCCCGGTTTTTATCTAAAATAATATTGGGCAATTAATTTCCTTATCGGCGAGCGGCGAAATTTTGAACTTATTTTGCTGATGATGAACCCACAACATGAAGACCGTGAATCGGCACAGTACCGATCTCTCATATTCCTTCGCGTTTTCTTCCCCGCATGTCCATCGCACCCATCGACCTAATTTACTCGTTGATACCACATAGAACTCACATCGGACCTTATTCGCTTTGTCAGGTGAGGCGCCACCCTTCCCTCTAGTTCCGTCCGTTCGCCTTGTGTCTAAACCTCTGACTACTCAGCAACGGTTCCACCAAAAGGGAAAGGTAGAAAATAAAAAGTCGCAGAGGGTCCCAAAGGCGATGCCAAGGCTTCCAGACACGCAGCGCGAAAGCTGGCCTTCAGGTGTATCTGCCTCTTTTACCTAGCGGGCGCAGCTGCTGATCGGTGGTGTTGCGCCATGGTTCCCCGTCGGCCGTATACACAGATACCTCAAACAGCGCACTCAGAACAATATGCGCAGCGGCGCCAAGGCTACCGTTTACACCGCTGCCATCCTTGAATACCTCACTGCGGGGGTCTTGGAGCTAGTAGGTGCGTCACGTGCCTACGCTCTTCCCGTATGGATGCGCTGACACATCTCGTGATTGAAGGCAATGCGTCGAAGGATATGCGCGTTAAGCGTATCACGCCTCGGCATCTGCAATTGGCAGTTCGGGGAGACGAGGAGCTTGACCTGCTCGTTAAAGCCACGCTCCCTGGCGATGGTGTCATGCCATGGATTCATAAGAGTCTAACTGTTGGAAAGGTTAATAAGAAGCCGGATGGGACATTGGCGTAATGTGCGTATCGGTGACTTCATCTCTCATGATTGGTTGAGGGTTAATTGATGCCTGGACATTATTAGGGCCTTTAATAGTCGGCTTTGTGATGCGACTAGGACGCCTTGTGGATACCGTTGTATCTCTATATTTACTTGCTGTGTTTTCTTGTCATTATCCTAGGCTCATAGACTTGTTGCGTTTGTGCTTTGTGCCTAATCAGTTCCAATGAAGCGCCAAATTCTGGTCATCGGCGCTAAGATCAGTTGAGCGATAAATCATAACTCTGCTTGCGTAAACTGCTCTTCGTGGATCCAACCCAATGTATGGTCAAATTTATTCGATCATACACGCCGGCCGAACTCTTCTTCGCTTTCCGCACTACTCGTGGAGATGTCCTATCCTCGTTGATGGCGATCGATGTCAACTGAAGACCATTTCCGTGAGTCGCACGCCGTTAGCAATTCTGAATGATAAAGCACGAGTACTGTAATATACAAAAAATGTTAGCATGGGCAGTCGTATCTCACATACAAAAATTCGGAAGCAGTACGCGTATTCCACACACGACGTCGCAAGAAAATTCGGTACACAAATAAATACTCAGAGTGGGTTCCCGTGATTCGCTGAAGTAAAGAGTCAATGTACAGTAAACCAGTAAGAAAATCGACACTCACACAGGTCAACAATTCAAACGTAGGATATAGCGTCTCGGTGCCTCATTCCTCAGCATGCTGGGAGAGCAATTGGACGATTTCCTCTCGCTTTGGACCGCGGGCAACCTCAGAGGCGGTCTGACCACTGAAGTTGCGTGCCTGCACGTCTGCCCCGTGGTCCAGCAAGAACTGCACAAATTCTGGGCGTCCTTCCACATAACCCGCCGATGCGAGGTGTAACGGCGTCGATCCCTTATTGTTCCGGGAATTGACTTCTATCTTGAGCTCGAGTAGTACCTGAGCAACCGCGAGCGTTCCTTGGAGCGCTACGCAATGGAGTGGAGAGTCGCCGTCGCCGTCGCGCACATCCACATCAGCATGGTGGTCCAGCAATAATCGCACTACATCAGGAGTTCCATGTTCAGATGCAAGGAGAAGAGGGGTTGATCCGTGGTTTGTCCGGGAGTTGACCTCCGCATTGCGTTCGAGCAGTATCCGAGATACATCAAGGTGGCCGCCACCCGCTGCCCGATGCAGTGGATAGCGTCCTGAGTTGTTGGGGGCGTTAACTTCCGCATTGTGGTCCAGCAATAACCGCACGACATCGGGGTGTCCACCGATTGATGCAACGTGAAGTGGGGTGTTTCCATCATTGTCCCGAGAATCGACCTCCGCATTGCGCTCGAGTAGTATCCGAGAAATCTCAAGGTAGCCGTTCCTCGCTGCGAAAGATAGTGGAGTCCAACCGTCTTTCGTCTGGGGCTTCACGTCCGCACCGTGGTTCAACAGCCACTTCCCGATCTCAAGATGTCCCTCTCGTGAAGCAATGTGTAGTGGCGTCCAATTGTCTGCACAGCGTGAACGTATCTCGGCGTCATGTGCACAAAGGAACTGAGCTATCCCGATATGCCCTCCAAGGATCGACGCGTGTAGTGGAGTGCCATATAGACCCCCTAGGTGATTTACTTGTTCCGGATGTTTGATACTCAGGCGTTCTACTAGACCACGGAATCCTCTCCACGCAGCGAAGTATAAGGGAGCCGTTGGAGCTGGCACAGCTCTCGGGGTTTCGTCCTCGGAAAGCTTCAAGAGATCTTGTAGGCCTTGTATCCTGACCCACGCTGAAAAATATGGCTCGTCCATGTCAAAGAAACAATCCATCGCGTTCTTGACCGCTAATTCCACGTTCTCTACCTGCACGTGCCCAACCCAATGTTCGGCAGCATATTGATATAGAGGAGTCTTCTTTGTGCTTTCTTTGTCGCTGCAGTCGTCCAGGCTGAGTAAGGTACAAAAACAAGCCTGGGCAAGAATCATGTGGGAAGGTGCGATGGGAATATGAAACCAGGAGACGTCCTCTATGCAACTCGCAAGGCGATCCGAAGATAAGAATTCTTTTACGGAGAAATGGGAGAACTGGACGACTCGGGAACCATTGTCGATGATTATGGACACCAGACTGGAACAGGCAGAAAGAACTGCCTCTTCGTGGTTTTCCCAGCGCCAATCCGTGTTCAATTTTGGGATCACTCCCGTGCTTAAGTCAAACGCGAGCACTTCTGCGAGCTCCTCTACCAGAAGAGAAGTGGGCGACTGGCCACCATTACACATTGCAAAAGACGATATGCATGATCCCGGTTCGCATTGTTGATCTCCTTCAAGATGCGTTTGTATGTCTCCTCTAATGATTTCGGCAATTCCTCGAGGACACGACGCAGATTGTTCGGGAAACAGTGCCGCAGAACCTCCAATTGACAGAAGACCCATCGAAACCTGTTTGAACATAAGTCAATGGTATCACCATGACCATTCGAAGATACCCTTACATTCCGTCCGCCTTCTCCGTCAGTTTCTCAATGACCATATTCTTCTCATCGTCTCGCCATTTCCGCATCTTTTTGTCCGACCGGACGACGAAAGTAACGTAATCAATAATGTCCCGCTTTTGTCCGCTCTCGTCGTGGAGGGATAGTCGTTGTGTAGCCAAAGGCTCCAGTGTGGTGTGAATGTCGAACTCTGGACGGCTCGTGATACAGAGACGTAGAGTTGGATGGTGAAGATCGACTAGCTCATGCACCAGCTCGAGGACCTTTTCACGCGACGATGGAATACCCGAATCGTTGGGACACTCGTCTAGAGCATCCATGACGATAAAGACGGGCAATTGTCCCGTGATCGTGAGCATATCCTTGAGACACCGCGCAAGTGAGTCGTCAGTTGCTTGTTCCGATCCCTTTTTGTGTGCGTAGTACAAGGAGGAAAGAACTTTACAGAAGACGTCTGATTGGTCAGAGAGTTGGATAAGAAGGGATGATAATAAAGCGCGGTAGTCCTGTTTTACTGTGTCCTTGAAATCGAAGTAAAAATAAGCCAAGAAGGCCGACCCGGCATTGGACATGGATTTAATATCCCGGATGATCACGGAACTTGTCGATAGTTAAGTTTTATTAGGATGCAGCTCAAGCGGGCAGTCAAATACCTGAGAATAGTTTTCCCAGAGCCAGCTATCAATTTAGAAGTCGTCAGTGGAAATTAAGACTAGACGGTGATAGGACATTTACGTTTTCCGTGAACCCATAACAAGGAGCCAGACGCTTTCCAATTGAGAGTGTTCCCTTCGAGGCACCACGCTGCGGTACCTTCGTGATGAGCACCGGTTGCGGCGTTGTAATTGACGGATGGATCGGGGGGAGCGATCCATTTTCGAAGGTCCTTGCGTAACTCGTTCCCTGTCAGAGAGGTAAGCTTTCGTTATTGGCAGTATCGAGGTTCAGAGATCACAAACAGTTTAGGTGGTCGACTTGATCAGACATCTGTAGGATGGCTAATCCGGTATCCATTACACCTGACCGAGTAAAAGACTGAGAACCCGAGTCGAAGTCCGACTCATGGAATAATGACTCACCTTTCATTAATAAACTGACTTTGTCGTCTACGCCTTCTACCCTGTCGTCGACGACCTTCATATTGTGGCTGATATCCTTCACCGCGCGACCGACGCCTTCCACGCTGTGGCCAACGCCTTCCAAACCGTGGCCGAGGAGTTTCACCCCGTGGTCGAGGCCTTTCACCGTGTGGTCGACGTCCTTCATCGTGTGGTCAACGTCCTTCACCGTGTGGTCGACGTTCTTCACTGTGTAGTTGACGTTCTTCACTGTGTAGTCGACATTCTTCATTGTGTGGTCAACAGCCTTCACCACGCCGTCGACGTCCCGTATTCTCTTATCGACGCCACCGACTGTTTCATTGATGACCTTTACCGTATCATCGATGCCGCGAGTGATAGCTAGGGCCTCCGCTGCCGCCATCCTAGCCTCTTCTTGCGTCAATTTATCTAGTCGCTGAAGGGCATCCTCGATATCCTTCCTTCCAATGAGCTTCTTGAGGTACCTTTCTACACGAAGGTCAACTTTCGGAGAGAAATCAACCAGGAAGGACATACTTGTGCGCCCCTGCTTAATCTCCTTCGTTACAATCCCAAGGATTGAGAGTACCTCAACCATAATCGCCACGATGATGTCCTTCATAGCTGCCGACGGTCGGACGTGGATGTATTTTTCAAGCCGCTTAAAAAAGTATTCGATGCGGCTAAAGAGGTCTAAAACAGCATCTTTGCCAGCTCGAACATCCTGGACAGTCTAAGGGAAATGTGAAGCCACGACACCCACACGCGGTAAAAGAATATGCTCACTTGGAGAAGGACGCCAATTCCAGCAAAAATAGCATTCGCTGGTGGGAATACCTGTTGTTGCGCATGTCAGAGGGTATATTTTGAGAAGCTCCACGTATCGGAATTTACCACTCCAACACCATTTCCGAGGGTCGCAGAGAATGCGTACAGAACATTCACAGTGGGATAGAGCCACTTTGTCCACTTTTCGTCGGCGCTTTGAGATTGATCAAACGCTTGGGCTTGAGCTCGAAGTACTGCGAGAATCGCAGGACTGCAGTTCGGTGGCCAGAGGATGGGAGGTAATGTCTTTCTTCGTCTGCTTTCTGTACGCTTTCAACGCAGCTGTAAAGATTTTCTCAAATTCTGTAGAAGGTGTGGCGAGAAAAGAGACTTGGGGCATTGTGCTGCCGAATGAGATTGGTTGGTATGTCAGGAAGATCCCGCGATCGCGCTGGAGGGGGGAGGGAAGTGGGCACAATCGCACAATGCGGCACCGCGGGTGAGTCACGCGGTAAACAGTTAGCCGCCCTGATACGGCCAGCGTGGCATAAGTTACTCGTATCATAGCCTGCAGAAGTAGACGCCCGATCTAAAAAGAGATGCACGAAACACGTGACATACCATAGCACTATCGGGCCGTAACTTACAAACATCGGACTGCCAACTGCTTGCCAGTCAACGAGGACCCTGAAACACATACGTCCTGCTTGACGCCCTACAGCATTTACCAAATAAGCTATAGTCGCCACACGGCGCACCATTCAGCTTGATAATAACTACGGGACAACCAAGGGGACCACAACGCTGGACTCGGAGGACTGCGTTCTTCTAATAGTGCTACTAGTTTGCATGAGGATGATAGGGTTAATTCTCTCACTTTCTTCTCTAACTTGAGAGAAACGACTCCCGCGAGATCATGATTTGACAGATGACGCAGATGAGCATTAATTTAAATGATGTGAACTTCGAAACTTGAAAACTTGTGACCACGCAGCGCCAGGACACGACACGAATACGACCTCCCATGAGGTGAATGAGCATATATTTATTTTTATTTGAACCCTTTTCCCTGCGCTTGAAGAATAACTGTATTCCGGTGAGTAACCTGTTACATACAGAAATTCCAGCACAAGGGATGGGTGAGAATATCCCGCAGGGAACTGACTCGATGCACGTCGTACGGGTGCGTGGTGCCCTCTAGCTTGTGACTAAATAACATATGATCAATATACTCACCGAAATATCAGTAGTTGCTTAGGAATTGTCCCTGACGAACAACCTCATCCATCGGCGCCTGGACGACCACATCATTGTACTCCCGAACGTCCGCCATGTTCCAACGCACCATACCGCTCCAGTTCCAGTGACTTCCCACAAGCCACTCCGGTTCCCGTAGTGCTGATTCCGGCTTGCACTCCGAGCGCTTGGCGTTCTGCGATCGTACACGTCGAGAGCGATCACTGCGTTCCGAGAAGACGAGCAGTGTGATGCGCGGCGGGAGCGCTGCGTATGATCAGCACACAGGCTCGCACCGGCGACGGAAAGATCTACGCACTTTCCGTCGTAAGCTCTTTCATGCCAGTCAGGTTTTGGTATTCCGCATTTCCTGAACTGGTGAATCTGTCCGTAACGCTGTACGCGCTCGAAAGTGCGTGCATGAGAATTGTGCGGCCGAGAGCAGTGGGTAAGCAGAGTGGTCAGAGGGGTGTCAGCAGCCGAGGGAAAAGGGGGGGAAGGATGGATGTCGAGTTGTGAACAGAAGAGCCGGGGAACGCGAAATAGGAGGAAGGAAGGAGTTAGATTTTGAAGGGGGAGAAGTGGGAGACGGCGAGCTAATCGAATCGGGTTGTCTTCACTGAGACCTAACACGAGATCGCTATTAGCAGCGGAGTTCTCACTGAGACGGCGCGAGAAGGAGGGGAAATTTCGACTATTTCATTTACTCAAGTAGTTAGCCCTTAAATACATCTGAGCCGTACCTAAGAATAAACGACATCGAAAGCGGGCATTGTGAGGGAAGGGTAGAAAGTGGGCGAAAGGGAATCAAAAAGATCACGGAAAGAGGGACTGGACTGGTGAAAACACGAGGCGTAAGTAAAAGTAGGGGGTTCGGGAATATGGGGAACGTGGCCGAGTAAGGGCGACAAGGGGTGCCATGAGGCTCGGATAGCCGTCTTGGGGTTAACGAAGGACGAGGTGGTGAGTCGAAGTCCGAGGATTCCAAATGTCGTGAGCGTGTGACATTTCGGACTCAACGCGTTTGTGGGCGTTACAACGCTCTTGAGTGTGACCTCTGCGACGAACCAATTTAAGTCAGCGAGAGGTTTGATGGGCAACTCACACGCAAGAGCCTGAATACACTCGTACACTCCGAGCAGCTCCTCGAGAACCTCCGCGTTATTTGCACAAGCCATGGTCGTGGGGGTGCGATTTCACTGACGCGCAGTGTCGTTTTCGTGCGCGTTCGTGAGTCTATCGACCCGCGAATGCGCCACTGCGAAGACCTGATGCGTGGAAAGATCCAGGCCTGGGCCCTGAGCCGGCAAAATGGTCAACTTGGTCGCAGCCGGGCTAAAAGGTGAAGAACAGACCTTCCTGCTTCTTGGCTCTGAGTACGTCTACGCATGGACACGCGTCCTCCTTAGAATCGCGATTGCCAGGCCAGCGATCATGTAAACGCCCCTGAGTTACTCGTGTGTAAGCCGTGCCAGTCCCAGCTTGAAAGGTTGCACGCGCCTGTGGTGGAACAGTAGCGCAATGTAGATGCAAAATGGACGTGGAAGTTACAGGGTATGTAGATCCGGCTCGAGAGAATCGCCCAGCAGCATTATTGAAGGCTTTACAGGGTGCGAAGTTGCATCGGCACGCCGCGAGCGTTGTTATACAGGGTCAATCGGTGAAGTTTTGATTTCAGAAACGCTTCAATTGGGTTAGATGTGGAAAGAAGGATCACTGCCAGTGGGAAACGGACCAGATGAGATAGACAGTGATCGCATTCGACGGCTTAACAAGTTGATCAAATATAACCTTGCCCGTTTGCAGTCGAGATACAAACTCGGATAGGCCTTGTCGCCGTTGTAGTGCACTGGGAGAATGCTGTAGGTGTTTTAGTGGACAGCACAGGCGAAAAGGCGCTCAAATTCACAGTCAACGTGACGCACATTGAACCCACTGCATCGGCCACAACTTGGGAAACCTCTATCCATCCTTGTGGATTTAAAAATAAGTCCACAGATGCGGAGGAATTGGTTCAATTGGATAGTAACTCTCGATCATCGGGGAGAGGGAAAATGCAGAAATGCGCTCATGTCTGCATCTTCTTTTCTCATCGGCGCTGGGAGTCTGGATAGACGTGATGAGGTTGGAGTAACTGCGTGCCGAATCGCCCACCACGCAAGAGTGAATCGCATGGGACAACGTGCGGTGAGGAACGGAAGGTGCCGTAGAGTACCGCAGCTTCCGAGGTTGAGGCAACGGAAGAGGGGAGGTATAGTGACTTGGATGGGGTGTGCAGTGGAGGATCCGTTGGGAGACATTGAGGTGGGAAGGGGCGGTAGAAATAGGACGGCACTGTGTTTCAAACTCGAGACGAGAAGGGCGATGTTTTGAATGTTCTGCAAACCGATGAGTATGAGTCGCTCGATCACGCGACCGATATGAAGGTCAAGGTTGCAGAAATCATAGAATGGGGAGATTCATGCATTTATGAGGAAAAGATCATGGGGGAGATGAGGAGATCGCACATACTGCGATGGGTCTGAAGTGAAGCAAGAAATGAGAGGAGCGTGTGAACGGATACGGCGGCACGTGCTTATCGAGCGCTCATCCATCCTCGCAGTCTCTCCTCTCATTTCCTCGGCTAGATTGAAGCACCAGAACGCTTTTCTTTCGAGCTACAATAGCAGAATATTTATCTTATACATTCCTAACCAACATCTTTGCCTGCCTGCTACAATCTGTCCATCAGAATATGCCACATGGTCAGCGAAACTATTTTTGACTATTTTTGAGAGCGCCGAATGTCGATACCCCTCACCGGCCTCACCGCCCGGACTCTGACCCACGCATAACTACTGCCGTTCATTTTCGTGATTTAATCTCAGGGAGGCGGCAGACTGATGGCCAGAGAAATGTTGGGATGTGGTCATACGCAAAAGACAAGTACACCACCTGTCCGCTCTGGGCTACTCCCCTCCCCACTCATCGGACGCTATTCGCTACCTATCGAATAATACTTGCCACTCGCGGCTGACTGGTTCGTCCTGCCATTGGAATTGTACCAAAATTCCCTCGTTCCCGGTGCCTTCATTTGGGGGTAAGCTGGGACATAATATCGACATAGCCATTGAACAATCTCCTACACCTTGACCACGACGAACAACGGCCCTATCCGCGCTAACACAACCGCCACCTCGAGCGCCCGATCATCCGCCATACTCCAACCTTCGCACATGCGGCAGTCGTGGCGTGCGCAGTCGCTGACGTGCCGTGCCAGGCGCCGGGGTTACCGTGGACGACGATCGCGACCTGCGATTGCGATTTGCGCCAGTCCGGCTTCAGAAATCGGCCGCGTGGGTGGTAGAAGAGAAGAGAGGAGTAGTATTGATGCAGCGTGGGTGCGAAAGCTTCAGGGCATGCATATGCGATTCAAGCGAATGACCCAGCAGGTTCGTCGAAACCTTTATTATTGGGCGAAGATACCCCTGCACGTCTTCAGCAAGCGTCGTTATTACAGGATCGAGCGCTGTGGCAGTTATTCCAAGATTATATTTAGGGTGCTTGTTCTGCATATGGACCACTACAGCACAACTAAACGAGAGGAGTGAGGGAAAAGGCGAAAACACGGACCTGGGAAGACGCACATGTATGCGTCTCTTTTTCTCCTCGCCACTGGCCGGGGTCTGGGAAAACGTGTGGTGGGCTGGTGGGAGGGGTCTCGGAATGAGCAGATTGGAGTTCTCCGTGGCAGACGTGGGAAGAGGCGGTTGGAAAGGGACGATAGATGTCAAACTTGGGACGAGAAGGTGGACGAGCTGTTGTATGCGTTTCGTGTGCTTCAAACTGATGGGTGTGAATGGTACGATCGCAATTGAGGGACACAGATCAGTGGCGAAGAAACTGCTATGCTCTGAAGGTTCAATGTCGTATTGCGAAGAGACGGGAGACCTGAAGCTGGCAATGATGAGCAACCGAATTCGGAATTTGCTTGTACGTAACCTCTCCATCTGAGGTCTCCTCTTGCCGCGATCGTGATCGAAGCCGCTCTTGACAGCTTGACAGCTTGACCAGTTGACCATCAGGATCGTCTAATGCTCCACACTCATTCTTGCTCTGCTATCTCTCGTTTAGATCCCCAAGGAGCCGTCGGCCTTCCTACCGCCGAGTCGCGTCAGTTTGTCTCCGTTGAGATAATGCTCTTGGAGACGAAGCTGCAACATACCGGACTGTGAAGAATCGGTACAATTCCCGAACTCCCATCATTTTCAATTCGCGTCCTCCGTATTATCACCAGACATCTCATCAAATGCACATTGAACCTCACATTGTTTTCCTTTGCAGCTGATGCACCCCGCCACTCCTAGGCTCTTGGTCCCGTCTGCAGGCCTTAAGTGACTACAGCTCGTCATCCGTATCATCCCCACGCATGCCACCACAACTAGGAGATCAAAGTTCCATTAATCGAGGATAAAGGCTTCCAGAGTCACAGCGCGAAAGCCAGCCTTTAACTACTAGCGTCGACTGTTCCTGTTACGCGCAGTAAGGCGTAGTCGGAGTTCGTTCGATAATCGTTCGAGTGATTCGGTTCGAGAATGCAAGTCAATCAGACTGCGGAGCGATGGTTCACAAGATAAGCAGGAGTCGTGATTCGAGAAGCCGGTGTTCTAGCTACTGACAATGTAGTACAGTAGGTCAAGCTTAAGGCTTGTATAGTAAGGAAACGTCGTCTTATATATCGTACAGTACTGGGTTTTCGGAGTCATGTTTATTGTAAGTACAAGTCATGGATTCGAGTCAAAGTATCCGAGTCATAGAACGAGTCAGAATATATGAGTCAGATACACGAATGAGTCATGGAAATGGAATATGCGTAACATTACCCCCTCCTCAATGTCCCAAACGACGATCTTCGCGACGTTGAATTCGTTCTTCATGGCGTCTATGAAAACGTACTCGACGATCTTCTGAAGATTCGTCAGGATATGGTCGTGCACGGCAGCGCCAATTATATCGGTAATGAGTAGAAGGGACATTGCACCGCGAACCAGTGCAACGTTTATGGGGTGTAAAGCACCGATCTTGAACGTGCCCAAATCGGAAGCAGAGGGCGCATCGAATGAAGATGACGCAATCCCGAATATCGTGTGCGCCTGTTTGACACCAAGGACACTCAACGATAACTTCACGGGAAGTACTTGCAGTGGCCGTAACCATTTGCTGATGGAGTTCGCTGTTCGGGGCCCAGAGTCGGTAATCGTCTTCCATATTGGAAGCATCCATAACACAACGGTAGATGTTAGCTTGGGACATTCTCCAAACAGAACGTTTGATGGCTCCCATGGTGTCTCCAATACGTACACGAATCTGTTTGAGATCAGCGTGAAATCCCTCCAATTCGTGAACGGCGTATCGGTAATTGGCAAGCTCAGCTGTGAGCGGCCAATTGTCTAGATTGTTAATGGCTTCGTCAACCTGAGTGCGGCATCCAGTGTCGGGATCGAAGATGCGTCGTTGGGGAAGGGTCATGGTAGAAAGATTGCGTTTGGCAGGAAGGAGGTAAAGATCCATTTTGGTAACATCCATATGATGTCCCATAGTTCCTTCGATGGTGGGCTGTGGCAGATATAAATTATACCTGACATATTTGGCGATCACTTTGCGATTGCCCTGAGTAATCCTAAGAGGATAATAACGCTTGCTAGCTGGATGGTTGAAAAGCCATCCTCCTTCAGGAGTATCAAGGGGTGCGAGGGGGTGAGGACGGTGTTGTGGACTGTATTGAACACTTGGGAGTTCATTGAGTAACTCCAAGGTATTGATGTCACGTGTGGATCACGTGTCATGGCCAGTTGTCACGGTTTGACATCGCTCGGACTACTCATCATCACTTTTACGAGGTCTTGGAGTTCAGGACGCTTACTATATGGTTATGACTACGATAGTAAGCCTCAATTAGTCATGGACACTGACACGTCGCTGGTACTTGGGTTTACTGGTGTTTCAGGTATTATTAGAATGGACAATGACTCAGTACTAGTATAGTTGTACTAGGGTTTGGATTCGAAGCTGCGCTTTAAAGCCAGCGAGTAACTGTATATAAACTGTAGTGTCAAGACCAAGGCTCTTCAGCTTGGTCTTCTTGAATCATCACCATTCTTGTCTTCTTCCAATCTTTCGATTGAAGCTTGCCCTTTGGGTACCCTAGTGTCTATAACCATTGACCTAGTGGCGGTGCAACTTAGCTAAGTTGCCAGTGTTGTCACGATTCATCCATATTCGCAAACGTCACGTCGCAGAACTGTTCAAGTCGAACAAGCGTTAGGTGATAACGCTACATTAAGACCAAGCTTCACCGTGGCGTCATCAGAAACTACTTGAGACCGTTGTCAGAACTGTGACGACATCTGGTTCAAACAGAGACTAGCTGACAACGTACCACAACGATTCCGCAAGAGTACAGAATACAGGTATAGCAAAACCACAGGTACTGAAGGATACCACGCCAGAAGCTGAGAAGATAATCGATCGGTCGCAGTTGAGTTTGTTTACGATCGATACATTTGGGTTGAAGTTCGCTGGTTTCAACCTAGAATCGGAGAAGGAGAGTGGGAAGGTTTTCGACCAGCCTTGGAAGATCTAGGCTGCGACATCTATATCAACAAACTCACACAGGATGTCACGACTGACATCATCTTGTATTACTGACTCAGAAGGATGACGTGTTCTTGGAGTTTCGGAGTACTTACTAATCGGTTATGACTACGATAGTAAGTTCCAATTAGTCATGGACACTTACGCGTCGCCGGTGCTTGTTGTTGCCGGTGTTTCATGTATATTTAGAACGAACTATGACTCAGTACTAGGATAGCGGTATTAGGGTTTGGATTCCCAGCTGCGCTTTAAAGCCAGCAAGTAACTGTATATAAGTCTCTGTTTCAAGACCATAGCTCTCCAGCTTGGTCTTCTCGGAATATCACCTCATCTTGTGCATACTAGTATCGCGGATACTACGTGACCTCTGCTCAATCCTTGTGGATCATTATCCCTTGTGATCATCTCCTATAAACAACCCATGTTGGTGTTGTTGGTCATATCGCCAAAGTCGCTAAGTTGTCCTATCTTGTCACGTCCTACAAGTTGCCTAAGTCAGGCCAGCGTTAGGTGATAACGCTACATTAAGACCAAGCTTTTCATCGTGGCGTCGCAAGATACAACCGCAAGTCGTTGGACGACATTCGGAGAACCAATAATCTGGTTCGGACAAAGAGGAACACGAACAGTTCCACAATGCTTTCTCAAAGCTGCTGCGTGGACAGTTGTTGACGACATCGAAGGGTACTACGCTAGAGACAGAAACGACGCTTTCCTCCACCCAGTTGAGTTCGACAACGATCATCTCTGTTGGGTAGAATTACAGTGGTTTGAAAGGGCACAAGAGTGGGAAGGACGTCGAATTGCTCCCAGCTCTTACGGATAGGATATTCCTATAAACGAACTCACGCGAACAGAAGCGCAATCGCTAGGAGCAATACTACCTCCATCCCCCACTACCATCCCTTCAGAACAAGGAGAAGATGGTCAAACGCCAGAAGAACCAGAACCTATCACTATCCAAGAACCATTGCCTATTGTTGATCAACTAGCAAGAGTCACCGAACAATTACATATCAGTCCAGAAATGGCTACTCAAACTATCAATACACATGCTGGAAGAACGTTCACACTTGACGAATTGGCTGATCTGCGTATCGCAGGATCAGATCGTCCAGATCCCCCAGATCAGGATCCCTTCCCAGGAAGAGGATTTCCATTACGCATACCACAAAATTGGAGGCCGCAAGGAACAGGACCACCTGGTGGAGGACCACCAGGAGGAGGACCACCAGGAGGAGGACCACCAGGAGGAGGACCACCAGGAGGAGGACCATCAGGAGGAATACCAGGAGTACAAAGCGACAAACTGTGGGGTAATGCCCCAAACATATTCATGGGGGATCGATCCAAGGTAGAGGAGTTCCTTCTCCAATGGGACCTATACGAAGGCATCAACGTCAACAATCCAATGATGATGGTGCCATTTCAGAAAGCTATGTTGTTCCTTACCTATGTCCAAGGACCTCACGTCACCAAATGGGTAGGATCCATCAGCGCATGGATGCGACTTCAGGTGCAGGTCAACCATATCAATCCTGCAAATCAATGGTTATGGGACAGTGTCATGCTGTCATTCAAACGACAATTTCGCGACATGCTACGGGAAGAGCGAGCACGAGCAGAGCTCAGGAAAGGGATCAAAATGGGAAATCAGGACATTGATGCGTACGTGGCTAAATTTGAAAACTTAGTCCGTCTCGCTGGCTACCGAGTAGATGAACCGCTGGTAGTCGAACTATTTGCCGAAGGCCTCCCTCGCAAACTATATGAAACCGTATATACACTGGACAAACCCCACACATACGAAGAATGGCGAAACAACAGTATTCAACGTCATGGAGAGTGGATCCATATGCAAAACAAGTTCAACCAGTTCAAAACACAAGGAACCCCCTCTCGATGGCCAAGAGCGTTCCAAAATCGCAATCCAAATGATCGCAATCCAAATGCTATGGACACCTCTGCGGATCGTACTAGGACAAGGGGAAGACTGGCCAATGCGGAACAAGTCTTGGAACAAGACAGAAGGGGTCAACGCCCTTCACAACAAACAAGGGGAGGAAATCCCCCATTTCAACCAAGGGAAGGGTTTCTACGAAGGCGGCAACCGCCTGACTTAAGGGAAGTCGTTTGCTATAATTGTCAAAAGAAGGGACACCTTAGTCGCAATTGCACACAGCCTCGACAACCAAGAATCAATGCCAGAACTTCGGAAGTAGTGGACAACCGTGGTGAAGTAGGAGAAGATCTCCACATCGCTCAGATGGTGGCCGATGATCGGACGGCCGTTCAAAGGAAGGATGACTGGCTACGAATGGCGGCCGATGAAACAGACAAGTTTAAAGATCTTGCTATGCAAGAATTGATGGGAAGGAAGGATTTTGGGGACGCCTGAACCCAACGGCCTGGGTGAGGGCATTACGTTGTAATGCTGTATACATAACTCGCTTCCGTTCTATGCGAATTCCAGTACTCTGCCAAACGCGTTACAACAAGGCCGAAATCAAAGCTCTCATAGATTCAGGAGCTACCGACAACTTCATCAATGAAAGATTTGTCAAACAATTAGGATTGGGAAAGGCACGCTTGCCACAACCCAAGAAAATATACAACATTGACGATACCACCAACAAAGGGGGGATGATTAACTATTATGTTGATCTTCAAATATTTACCAAAGGATGCCATAGGGATATGAGATTCCTAATCCCGATATAGGAAATGAAGATATCCTATTAGGATACCCTTGGCTTAGCGCATTCGAACCGGAATTTGATTGGAAGAATGGCAATGTTCGCCCGAACACTTATCCAATCATCATTAAATCAATCGGACAATCTCTTACCAAATCTCCCGCTGCTCGTATATTAACACCAGACAAAAAACTCGACATCGTAGCCACCCTCCAGTCGCAATGCTCTATCAAAGGAGCAGCAACAGAAATGGCTATTGCAGCAGGTCCAGCACAAAAAACAATTATTCCAGTTGAATACGATCAGTTCGAAAAGGTGTTCAGGGAAGAAGAATCACACCGATTCCCGCCATCCCGAGAATGGGATCACGCCATTGAACTCAAAAAAGACATTCCAGATCACCTGAATTGCTCTATCTACGATCTATCATTACGGGAAGATGAAGAGGTGAAGAGATTCATCACCAAACATCTGAAAAAGGGATACATCAGACCATCAAAGTCTCCGTACGCATCCCCATTCTTCTTTGTTAAAAAGAAGGACGGAAAACTACGTCCTGTACAGGATTACCGTCGACTTAATCAGTACACAATTTGCAACAACTACCCCCTCCCTCTTATTCAAACACTTATCAAAGATCTCAGTGGTGCTCACATCTACACCAAACTTGACGTTCGATGGGGATATAATAACATCTGAATTAAAGGAGGTGACGAGTACAAAGCAGCGTTCAAAACGCCCTATGGACTTTTTGAACCTACCGTCATGTTCTTTGGACTCACCAACTCCCCAGCTACATTTCAAACAATGATGAATGCCATCTACCAAGAGGTCATAGCAAAACACGAACTAAAGGGAACCATCATACGGGTATACATGGACGATATTGGTATTGCCACAAAAACAAATATCAACAACCACATCGAAGCAGTAAAAGACGTCCTGCAAGTAGACCAACAGTATGATCTTTACTTCAAACCGGAAAAGTGTACCTTCCATGCTGCATCCCTTGATTACCTGGGGGTAATCCTTGAAAAGGGGGTAACACGCATGGACCCGGTAAAAATTTCGGGCATCAAAGACTGGCCAACGCCAACCAAAGTTAGGGATGTACGATCTTTCCTAGGATTTTGCAATTTTTATCGCCTATTTATCAAGGGATTCGCGTCAATTGCCAAACCACTAAACGAACTCACGAAGAAAACAGCAGAATGGCATTGGGGACAACAACAACAACATGCATTCGATACACTAAAGTGACGGGTAACAAGCGAACCCGTATTAACACATCCAATTTTGCAAGATCAATTCAAACTAGAAGTAGACACGTCGGGATTCGCGGTGGGAGCAGTGCTACTCCAAAAGAAATCTGATGGCAAAAGACATCCCATAGGATATTATTCAGCAACACTCAACACAGCCAAACGCAACTATGATATCTATGATCTTGAACTACTAGCCATAGTCAAAGCACTCCGTCACTGGTGACCACTGCTAGCAGGATCCCCACACAAAATCAAGGTTTTCTCCGACCACATGAACCTAAAATACTGGAGAGAACCACAGAAGATCAGCAGGCGAGTGGCAAGGGAAGTACTCAAACTATCAGAATACGATCTGGAAATTCACCACATCAAAGGAAGTGCAAATGGTCGGGCAGACGCACTATCAAGACGACCAGATTATAACCAAGGGGAAGAAGACAACGAAAATGTGACTGTATTACCTGATCACATGTTTATCCGAAACACGACACAGAGAACGGGGTTACCCAACCATCCACAAGGCATTCTTACCGTACAAGAGATGACTCCAAGTCATCCAAGTGACGCGCAAGATGAAACAATCCTACGACCATGGGTAGACCCACACAACCTAAAGAAAGTAAATGGAATATGGTACAAACAAGGAAGACGAGTAGTGACCAAGGGAAGTAAAGAGAGACGTATGATCGCAGAAGCTCACCACGAACCACCAGTATACGGACACCCAGGAATCAATAAAACAATCAAACTGGTGGAACGAAACTACTGGTGGCCCACCTTACGACCAGACGTCACCGCTTACGTCCAAGGATGTGCGGATTGCCAATGACACAAGGTCAACAATCGACCAATCAAAGCCTCATTGCAACCCATCTATCCAAAACCGGAAGCAATGCCATTCGAAACGATAGCCATGGACTTTATCACTAAGTTACCACACTCGGACGGATACGATTCCATTCTTACGATCACAGATCATGATTGCACCAAAGCAACTATCTTTATCCCATGCAAAGAAGAGATAAACGCAGAAGAAGTTGCAGCGTTATACCTCAAACACGTGTTTGTTAGATACGGTCTCCCCACTAAAATCATCAGTGATCGAGATCCCCGATTCGCATCCAAGTTTACCCGAGAAATCTGCAAACAACTGGGAATCGCCCAAAACATATCCACGGCTTATCACCCTAGAACCGATGGTCAATCGGAACGAACAAATCAATGGCTAGAACAATATCTCCGTTTCTGGGTTAATGAGCGTCAAGATAACTGGGCGCTGTATTTACCCCTGGCAGAATTCACGCATAACAATTGGCCGAATGAGGCGACAGGGCAGTCTCCATTCTTTTTGTTGACAGGACATCACCCGCATGCTGATTGGAAAACAACTCCAACTCCTTTGCCCCAAGTAGCGTTGCGGCTTGACCAATTCAAACAGGCACGAGCGCACGCTCAACAACAAATCATCAAGGCACAGAAATCATGGGTAAAGAACAAAGACACACCCAAATTCAGAAACGGCGACCTTGTATGGTTAGAAGGACGCCACCTGAGAACTCATCAACCTAGCGCCAAACTTGCGCCCAAGCGACATGGACCCTTCAAAATCGTTCAGGTGATGTCCCCAGTTAATTATAGACTGGAACTTCCCACGCAGTGGAGCATTCACGACGTGTTTCATATCGATCTTCTCACCCCCTATCGAGAAACTCCCTTTCATGGACCAAATTTCCCAAGACCTTCCCCTGAATTAATCGATGGGGAAGAAGAATATGAAATCGAGAAGATTCTAGACCAACGGCAGTATGGCAGAGGAAGGCGCAAACAATACTTGATCAAATGGAAGGGATATCCAGACTCGGAGAACCAGTGGATCAACGCCACTGACGTACATGCTCCACAAGCCATAGCTGAGTTTCAACGATCTCGAACTCCGCTATCTGCATATATAAACATCCCTGCTCCTAGCGAAGATGCCCATCAGTTCTTCCTTCAAACTACTATGAGCACTTCCCCATCCACCTCTATTGACAAACATGACATCGACTCCATCTCTACCATTGCCCCAGCTGTCAAAAAGGACAAACCCTCTTACGCAGAAGTGGCTGCCGCCTTCCGATGTATCGAGCCAGGGGACTTCATCCCCGAAACCCCTGACGTACCAATGCACCACACTGGAAGACTGGAAGAAGACCCAGCGGAGGTGGAGGAGGGAGCAACTCCTCTCCACCAGAACTTCCTTGTTGCACAAATGCTTGTCAAGGTTCCAAGCGTCTCCGACATCAGTGACGTGGCCAGAGTTTGTGGGACTTGTAAGCAAGCCGCCTTGTCATGTCCAGGCCACCCTGACTCCTCTATCCACTACGACTGCGGAAAACCCGTCGATGAGTGCATCTGTAACAATCAATTCCGCTTCATCCCTCCACCACCGACACCTCGATATATCAATATCGACTTCCCTCCCCGAGTCATCCTCGATCCTGCCACCTCATGGGGTGTTCACACCCGCGCCAATCTTCGTCAACAAGAAGACGATTCCGACAAAGAAAACCAAGATCCCACGACGCTTTCGAGACCCGAAGATGAAGGGGTATCATCTATTATGCCACGAACCCGACGAGGACGTCGAGGAGGTTTGGCAGAGGCAAAAGGAAGCCCTCTGTTCCCCGACTACCACGGACACGCCAGTAACGTTGAACGGCAGAAGGCAAAGGACAAGGCGGAAGCCCCAGACGGCTTCGAACTGAATATTCCCCCACAGTTTATCCCCTTCCGTATGATCATTAATGGTCATCACGTCATCGCCAAGTACGTTCATCTGCGACATGGTAATAATCCTGTCGTCTTCGGGTGCATGAACAAGGGTGGCGAAATTCAGCAAGGTGATGTTCACGCCGCGCCATATTTCGATGTTGACACAGCGTGTGACTACACTCACGATCAACTTCGCTATCTGCATAACGAGTACGGGGGTCGTCAATGGGTTGATCTAGCTATCGCCCAACTCCCCGATCGTACGCTGGGCGCAGAGGTCACACGCTATCGCCATGTGTCTCAGCGATACGACGATCTTCACCAAGCGATCACTGCTCTTGAAAATGAGCAGTACGCTGTGGGAAATGAAAAGCGCAAGTGTGTTCAACGGTTGGAGGAGGCTAACGGACTTCAGCGGATTATGGATAAGGAGGTGGAGGTATGTCGGAACGTGACTGTGACTCCCTGGGTCTTTGAACGTGGTCGTTCAACCTAGAAGGGGGGTAATGTCACGACTGACATCATCTTGTATTACTGACTCAGAAGGATGACGTGTTCTTGGAGTTTCGGAGTACTTACTAATCGGTTATGACTACGATAGTAAGTTCCAATTAGTCATGGACACTTACGCGTCGCCGGTGCTTGTTGTTGCCAGTGTTTCATGTATATTTAGAACGAACTATGACTCAGTACTAGGATAGCGGTATTAGGGTTTGGATTCCCAGCTGCGCTTTAAAGCCAGCGAGTAACTGTATATAAGTCTCTGTTTCAAGACCATAGCTCTCCAGCTTGGTCTTCTCGGAATATCACCTCATCTTGTGCATACTAGTATCGCGGATACTACGTGACCTCTGCTCAATCCTTGTGGATCATTATCCCTTGTGATCATCTCCTATAAACAACCCGTGTTGGTGTTGTTGGTCATATTGCCAAAGTCGCTAAGTTGTCCTATCTTGTCACGTCCTACAAGTCGCCTAAGTCAGGCCAGCGTTAGGTGATAAC
Source organism: Lactarius quietus (assembly GCA_015025155.1). Taxonomy (NCBI): domain Eukaryota; kingdom Fungi; phylum Basidiomycota; class Agaricomycetes; order Russulales; family Russulaceae; genus Lactarius; species Lactarius quietus. The sequence goes on along the minus strand of WITN01000160.1, from coordinate 111,933 downwards.
GCTACACAGGAAGAAGTACAGGAACTAACCACCGCAAATACAAGACCGTCATCAGCTACACCACCTCCATCGCTAAGCATTAAAAGCAACAAGTCTCATCACAACAGATCACCCTCTCCCTCTCTACAAGGAGAAAGTTTGGCAATCACAACAGAAGCATTATGACTAGGGGCCATGACCACGTTCACATCTCATGCTCAAACTCAGGCTGCTTCGGGGAGTCTACCCATTCAACCAATTTATTCTCTCACTAACTCACCAGTGGCACCAACCATCACTGCATTTCGAACACTCGTGGACCCTCCACAACAACAAGGACCACCAAACCCACCGGGAGGAAACGGTGGCGGAGGTGCAGGGCCACCGGGAGGACACCCACCAGGACCGATACAAGCAGCTCAAGCACCCATACCGGCGCCACACGATAAATTTTGCGGTAACCCACCTGCGGTATTTGCAGGAGATTGTGAAAAGGCCGAAGAATTCCTAATGCAATGGAGTTTATACGAAGGAATCAATTCCACCCATTCTATTATGCGCAACCCATACCAGAAAGCTATGTTGTTTCTCACCTATATTCAGGGAACCGTGGTAACCGAATGGGTAGGATCAATGGTAGCCTGGTTACGAGTACAAGTGGACGTCAACAGACGCGACCCCTTCGACGATTGGTTGTGGTACAATACTCACACATCGTTTATGAGGCAATATGCAGACACCTTGAAGGAAGAAAAAGCGCAAACCGAGTTGTGTAGGGGCATCAAAATGGAAAAAGGAGATATCGATGCATACGTGGCCAAATTTGAACAATTGGTCAGATACGCTGGCTACAACATAGATCAACCAATGGTCCTGGACCTATTTGCAAATGGGTTACCGGGTAAACTACACGAAACTATCTATCTCCACGATGGTCCTACCGACTATGAAGACTGGAAAAGGGCAGCCATCAAATGGCAAGGCCAGTACCTCCATATAAAAAATAAAATTGATCAATACAAGATACAACCTCGATCCTCACCACCAGCACAAACGAACTGGAGACAGTTCAGACGTCATCCAGATGCGATGGATACATCGGCGGACCGAACCAGGGTTAAAGGACGATTGGCACACGCCGAAGATGTTTTGGCCCAACCGAGGCCTTACCTCAACAACTCTAGGCCCCTGTTTAAACCCTGTGAAGGGTTCTTGCAGAGGAGGCAACCCCCAGACCTCAGGGAAGTAACATGTTATAATTGTCAAAAGAAAGGACACCTCAGTCGCAATTGTTCCCAGCCGCGTCAACCGCGCCAATTGCCAAGGCCATATAGCAACTCAAGAGGCCTAGAAGTAGTGGATGATCGCACCGAAGTCGGTGAAGATCTCCACATCGCTCAAATGGTAGTGGACAGCCACACTACCGAAGAAAGAAAGAAAGATTGGCTACGTGTGGCGGCTGGTGAAACCGAAGAATTCAAAGCCATGGCCCTGCAGGAGTTGATGGGGAATAAGGATTTTGGGGACGCCTAAACCCAACGGCCTGGGTGAGGGCACTACGTTGCAATGCTGTATACATAACTCGCTTCTGTTCTATGCGAATTCCAGTATCAATCCGAACCAGCAGCAACAAGGCCGATATAAAAACGCTAGTAGATTCAGGAGCTACGGACAACTTTATCAATCATTGATTCGTAAAGCGAATGGGGCTAGGAGTAACCCCCTTGTCGCAACCAAAACAACTGTTCAATATAGATGACACCCATAACAAAAAGGGATCAGTCACTCATTTCGTCGATCTACAAATATTGACAAAAGGAATCGTCAGAAAAATGTGATTTCTGATCGCGGATATTGGAAAGGAGGATCTTCTTCTAGGATATCCATGGCTCAGCACTTTTGAACCAAAGTTCAGTTGGAAGCATGGCACTATTGATGAAAACGTATTACCAATCGTGATCAAATCATGCCATCCCAAGGTCAATGTCAACGTAGTAGCTCGCCTACTTTCAGATGTCGCAAAAGACAATATTGTCGCAAAATTAGGGGAGCATAGCTCTATCAAAGGTGCCGCCACTGATCTCGCCATAGCCGCAGGACCCAAGGAAGGGATCCAAATACCGGAAGAATATGACGATTTCAAAAAGGTTTTTAGCGAAGAAGAATCCCACCGATTTCCCCCTTCACGGGAATGGGATCATGCTATCGAACTCAAAACCAACACTCCAGACCATATCAATTGTTCTATATACGAACTCTCACAATCGGAGGACAAACCATTACGTGATTTCATCACGGAACAACTCAACAAAGGGTACATCAGACCCTCTAAATCACAGTACGCCTCTCCGTTCTTTTTTGTCAAAAAGAAGGACGGAAAGCTACGCCCAGTACAGGATTATCGGCGGATCAACAAATTCACAATGCGCAACAATTACCCGCTGCCATTGATTCAAACCCTCATCAAAGACCTTAGTGGTGCACACATATACACTAAACTCGACGTACGGTGGGGATACAACAATATCCGCATCAAGGCGGGCGATGAACATAAAGCGGCATTTAAAACGCCATATGGACTCTTCGAACCTACCGTGATGTTCTTCGGATTAACAAATTCACCCGCCACATTCCAAACCATGATGAATCACATCTATCGGGACACGATTGCGAAACACGACGTCAAAGGGACCACCATTCGGGTTTATATGGACGACATCGGTATCGCTACTCGAACAAATATTACTGATCATATCAATGCAGTTCGGGATGTACTAACGGTGGCTGCGAAGTACGACCTATTTTTCAAACCGGAGAAGTGCACCTTTCACTTGACATCTCTCGATTACCTGGGGGTAATCCTTGAAAAAGGGGTAACACGTATGGACCCTGTAAAAATCGCGGGCATTAAAAATTGGCCAACGCCAACTAAAGTTAAGGACGTACGATCTTTTTTGGGTTTTTGCAATTTTTACCGTCTATTCATCAAAGGATTTGCGTCAATTGCCAAGCCACTGAACAATCTCACGAAGAAAACAATGGAATGGCAATGGGGCTCAACGGAACAACAAGCATTCGAAGTATTGAAGAGACGGGTTACAAGTGAACCTGTATTGGCACACCCGGTACTGAAGGATCAATTCAAGTTGGAAGTAGATGCATCAGGTTTCGCGGTGGGAGCGGTGTTACTCCAAAAGAAAACTGATGGCAAAAGACATCCTATAGGCTATTACTCCGCAACCCTTAACACAGCGGAACGAAATTATGACATCTACGACCTTGAACTATTGGCAATAGTCAAGGCTCTACACACTGGAGGCCTTTACTAGCGGGATCACCCCATAAAATCAAAGTATTCTCGGATCACATGAACTTGCGGTATTGGAGAGAACCACAGAAGATTAGTCGACAAGTCGCAAGGGAAGTACTGGAATTGTTGGAATACGATCTCGAAATTCACCATATAAAGGGGACTGCGAATGGACGAGCAGATGCATTGTCAAGACGACCCGACTACGATCACGGGGAACAAGACAATGAAAATGTCACAGTGTTACCAGATAAAATATTCATACGAACCAGCAACACACACCGTACAGGAATGCCCGTCCATTCGTTCGCAACAATGCAGTAGAGGAAATGGGGTCAACCAGCCACAAAGACGAACAAGACGAAGATGTTATCAAACCTTGGGTAGATCCACACAAACTGAAAAGGATCAACGGGTATGGTACAAGGAAGGAAGGAGAGTAATCACCAAGGGAAGTGACGAGCGGAAATCAATAATCGCCGCTCATCACGATACCCCAGTACACGGCCACCCAGGAATTAATAAAACGGGCAAAATAGTAGAACGATACTATTGGTGGCCGACGATACGACCAGACATATTGGCTTACGTACGAGGTTGCACAGAATGCCAAAGGCATAAAGTCAACAATCACCCTATTCGGGCCGCATACGACCTATATTTCCCAAACCGGAAGCTATGCCATTCGAAACTATCGCTCTGACTTCATCACTAAATTGCCAATCGCACAGGGCTACGATTCAATTCTTACAGTCACAGATCACGACTGTACCAAGGCATCGGTGTTCATTCCTTGTAATGAGGAAATCGATGCGGAAGAAACAGCAGCTTTATACATCAAACACGTGTTCATGCGATACGGCCTACCAAACAAAATTATCAGTGATAGAGATCCTAGGTTTGCGTCCAAATTCACAAGGGAATTATGCAAACAACTGGGGATTAGTCAAAATATCTCCACGCATATCACCCTCGTACAGATGGACAATCAGAGCGGACAAATCAATGGCTCGAACAATATCTCTGCTTTTGGGTAAATGAACGACAAGACAATTGGAATCTTTATCTTCCAATAGCAGAATTCATGCATAACAATTGGCCCAATGAGGCCACAGGGCAGTCTCCATTCTTCTTATTGATGGGGCATAATCCTCGTGCTGATTGGAATTCCACGCCCAGTCCTTTGCCGCAAGTGGCGTTGCGCCTCGATCAATTCAAACAAGCACGGGAACACGCTCAGAAACAGATTATCAAGGCCCAGAAGTCATGGGTATCACATAAAGATACGCCCAAATTCCAGATAGGGGACCGCGTATGGTTAGAAGGGCGTCACCTGAGGACTCACCAGCCGAGCGCCAAGCTTGCGCCCAAGAGACATGGACCCTTCCAGATCATCCAGGTGATGTCCCCAGTCAATTATCGATTGGAATTGCCTACCAAATGGAGCATCCATGACGTCTTTCACATCGATCTTCTCACCCCCTATCGCAAGACTTCCTTTCACGGACCAAATTTCCCAAGACCTCCCCCTGAATTAATCAATGGGGAAGAAGAATACGAAATTGAGAAGATTCTAGACCAACGGCAATTCGGCAGGACAAGGCGCAAACAATTCCTTATCAAATGGAAGGGGTACCCAGACTCAGAGTCACAGTGGGTCAACGCCACTGACGTACATGCCCCTGACGCCTTAGCTGAGTTCAAACGGTCTTTGAATTCATCTCCCTCACGCATAAAAGCAGGCTCTTCCTTGGATGAAGCGCATCAGTTCTTCCTTTGATGAACAATGACCACTTCCCCTTCTTCTTCTACACACACTTCCACATCTTCTTACCATGCTCCCGCCATCTCTACCGACAAGCCCACCTATGCTGAAGTCGCCGCAGCCTTCCACTGCATCGAACCGGGAGACGTCATCCCTGAAACCCCTGATGTATGCGGATACGACGCTGGAGGACTGGAGGAAGACCCATCAAGCGTGGAGGAGGGAGCTCCTACTCGCGTCGAGAGTATCCTTGTTCCACAGACGCTTATCAAGGTTTCAAGCATCTCCGACATCAGTGACGTGGTCCGAGTTTGTGGCCACTGTAAGCAAACCGCCCTGTCATGTCCAGGCCATCCTGACATCGCCGACTCCCACATCCACTATGACTGTGGACAACTCATCAACAATTGCACATGTAATCACAACCCCGTCTTCGTCCCTCCACCGCCAATGCCTCGATATATCAATGTCGACCCCCCTACCAACGTCATCATGGACCCCGCAACGTCCTGGGGTATTCACGTCCGTGCCACCCTCCAAGCTTGGCAAGACGACTCGGATAAAGAAAATCAAGATCCCCGCCAAGTACCGGGATCCCAAAATGAAGGGGTACCACTTGTGCCACGGAGGGTACGGCGAGGAAGAAGAGGTGGTGTGGCAGCACCAAAGGAGAGTCCTTGCTTCCCTGACTACCGCGGAGGAGGAGCTCCGGCCGAGCAACAACGCACTCAGGACAAGGCTGACGCCCCCGACGGTTTTGAACTAAACATTCCCCCCAGATACATCGCTTTCAGAATGACCATCAATGGTCATGTTACCGTTGCCAAGTACATCCACGTGATGCCTGGCAACAACCCCATCGTATACGGATGTATGGAGAAAGGAGGAGAGATTCAACAAGGTGAAGTCCATGCCGCCCCTGATTTCGATGCCGTGGATAACAACTGCCATTATGAGCACGACCAGTTGCGCTACTTGCGCCAAGATTATGGTGATCGCCACGGGGTCGATTTGGCCATGGCGCAGATCCCAGATCGGTCGTTGTGGGCGGAGGTCCTCCGATACCGTGCTGTCACAAGCCGGTATTCCGAACTCGGTGAGCGGATTACTGCGTTAGAGAATGAACAATACGTTGTCGGCAACGAGGTTAGGAAGTGTACCCGTCGTCTGGAAGAGGCGAATGGGTTACAACGGATCATGGATCAGGAGATTAACATTAGCCGAGGTGCGACTATTATCCCTTGGGTTTTCGAATGTGGGCGTTCTGCCTGAAAAAGGGGTAATGTCACGGTTTGACATCGCTCGGACTACTCATCATCACTTTTACGAGGTCTCGGAGTTTGGGATGCTTACTATACGGTTATGACTACGATAGTAAGCCTCAATTAGTCATGGACACTGATGCGTCGCCAGTACTTGGGTTTACCGGTGTTTCAGGTATTATTAGAACGGACAATGACTCAGTACTAGTATAGTTGTACTAGGGTTTGGATTCGAAGCTGCGCTTTAAAGCCAGCGAGTAACTGTATATAAACTGTAGTGTCAAGACCAAGGCTCTTCAGCTTGGTCTTCTTGAATCATCACCATTCTCGTCTTCTTCCAATCTTTTGATTGAAGCTTGCCCTTTGGGTACCCTAGTGTCTATAACCATTGACCTAGTGGCGGTGCAACTTAGCTAAGTTGCCAGTGTTGTCACGATTCATCCATATTCGCAAACGTCACGTCGCAGAACTGTTCAAGTCGAACAAGCGTTAGGTGATAACGCTACACCAGTGGTGTCACCAAGCTGATGAAACTGCGATTTGCGTTACCTGTGAGGGCTGAAGACCCCCCTGAAGTGCGGTTCACTGAAGAAGAAGATGAAGAGTCTCTGAGGTTAGATGAAGATGAGACATATGAGGTCGCGCGAATGTTGAGTACTGATGATCATTTCATTGTGGACAACAACACTGGCGACGAAATCCGTTTAGGAATGTGTAAGACTGATTCACATGATTAAGCACGTGATCAGCAACCCCCAGATCCCCAGGTTAAAGGCGCGGATCTAAAGGATAAGTCACGGGGGAAAAGGTTTCCTCAGGTCGAGATATAATTCCTGAGAGGGTATAGTTGGATGCGGCATTCCCAACTCGGTTAGGCTTTGTCCTGTTTGGGTTCTTTCTGATTGGAACATTCTGATGTTGCCTGATGGCTGTACTTATCATGCGCTGATGTTGCGCCGGACGATCATTGGACGATAGTGAGTCATATACGTTGTTATCTCTGACTCATGATGGGGCCTTCTGCCTCATGTACTGTATGTTGCCTGGGTCGTTATCCCTGATGGCTGATTGGACGATTACGATATGGTACGATACCTGTTACAGTTGGGACTCAGTTTAGGAGTCAGCCCTGTAGTGTATATAAGGTGCTCTGTCTTGATAGATGAGACCTTATCTTTGTTGTCTTGAGATCTACCTCAGTCAATAGAAGTGTTGGCTAGTTTGCCTGTTCCTCTCATCTTGTTGATCCTTGTGTGATCTGTCCTCTCATCTCTTGAAGATCCCTGTTGTATCCTTCCAGTATAAGGCGAAGCCCTTGTCATTTGGTTCGTCTCCTGTGTTTGGCCATAGTTATTCAACTGCTGTTGGTCTGTTATTGGTTCAAGGCCATAAAGAGTTCCAAGTCGGAACCACGTTTGGTAGAAACGTGACAATTGAGATCTTCGTGAAGAGGGTGAATATAGGATTGGTAATCAGGGGGCGGAGTGTCAGGCTCGGTAAATTGCAGCGGATGTAGTATTTCATGTAGAGTCGGGGCCAGCATTTCTTCATGGTTACCCTCTTGGACACGATTCCAAGTTTGGGCAATGAGGGCGGCGTGATAGAAAGCAATGGTGGAAGGTTGAAAGTAGTCAGATAAGATGACCTCGTCGTTGAGGACTTGGAGGTCGGTAGTGGTAGGACGAGGAGAAGAGTGGTTGGTAGAAGTGGACATTTCGATGTGGGAGTTGGTGATCCTTGTCTTCATTTCCTACTCCTTTTATCCTTCATCAATCGCGAAGTGTGGAATTGTTTGATAAGTTCCTCTGCGTGCATTTCAGTGCTTTCAACCCATTCATTTTTTGACAATGGGAATCCTTTCCACTTGATCAGATATTGTAAGTGACGGCTTTTCCCTTTTCGTCTGACATCAAGTATAGCTTCGATCTCTTGTTCCTCGTGTCCATCGATTAAATCAGGTGGTGGTGGTACAAATGAGGGTTCATGTTGTTCCGTCTCCTTATATGGTGTAAGAAGATCGATGTGGAACATGTTGTGAACCTTGAGGTATGCTGGCAGCTGTAATTTATATGCAACTGTTGATATCTTCTGAATAATTTTGAATGGTCCATATCGTTTTGGTGCAAGTTTCTTTGATGGAATATTAAATGTTAAATTCTTTCCTTCTAACCATACGTGTTGTCCTTCTTCATATTGAATTCTTGGTTCTCTTGTTTTATAACATTTGAGAAGGGCTTGGGCGGCGTGGAGTCTAGCTTCTTGAAGTTGAATTAATCGTTCAGTTGCTAATGGAGAATTTCCATTTTCTAGGGGATTGATGCGAATTTGTGGATTGATGCCGAATAAAAGTTCATGTGGTGTTTTCTTTGTGATATCATGAGGCCATGAATTATGTGCATATTCTGCCAAAGCCAGGTATTGCGTCCAATTGTCTTGACTCTGCTGATTTATCCAATGACGTAGATATTGTTCGATCCAAGCATTCATTCATTCTGTTTGTCCATCAGTTTGAGGATGAAACGCAGTGCTGAGGTTTTGTTGAATTCCTGTTTGTTTACAAATTTCTCTTGAGAAAGTACTTGTAAACCTTGGATCTCGATCAGAAATGATTCGTTTTGGAATTCCAAACCATGGGAGTAAGTGTTTCATGTAGAGATTAGCGACTCCTTCTCCCGTAATGTTTTTGGTGCACGGTATGAATTTGGCTGCTTTGCTACACCCTTGATCAACGATTGTAAGAATAGCATCGAAGTTTCTGGATGATGGTAGATCTGTTATCAAATCCATGCTGATGTATTGGAATGGTCCTTCTTCTACAGGTGTGTCAAGATGTTGTGTTGGAGCACGTGCTTTTCCTCTTTGAGCTTTATTGGCTTGACATGTGGGGCATCCTTTGACGTATTGCTCTACAAATTGTTGAAGTCCTTCACCTTCGTATCGTCTATCCACCAGGGACCATGTGTTAGTAATTCCTGGGTGTCCTGCAATTGGGGTGTCGTGAAGTTCTTGTATTGCCTTCCTTCTTGTTTCCAAGTCATTTGGTAGAGTAATTTTCTTGGAGAATAATGTATCTGGCAATATAATTTTGTTATCGTTAACGTCATTCACCCCTTCCTTAAGGTCAGGACGACGGGATAGGAGGTCAGCAACAGTGTTGGCATGACCAGGAATATGGCGAAGAGTAAAATCATAATTGGCTAAAGTTTCCATCCAGCGTGCTTGGCGGCCTGAAATCTTGTGTGGTTCCCTAAAATAGGATAAATTGTTATGATCGGTAAGAATAGTGATCGTGTGTTTTGCACCCATAAGGTGATGCCGCCAATGTTGTAATGCTTTAACGATAGCTAGTAATTCTCGATCATAAATATCATAGTTGATTTCGGCAGGAAGAAGAGACGCTGAAAAGAATGCCACAGGGTGTTCCACAAGATCAGATTGGGGTTGTGTCAGCGTGGCACCGATGGCAAATGCGGATGCATCAGTCTGGAGGGTAAAAGGCTTGTCATAATCGATGGCGGCCAAGACAGGTTGAGAAGCAAAACGAGATTTTAAAGTTTGGAACGCGTGTTCAGTCGTACTATTCCAATGGAACGTTACTCCTTTCTTAGTTAGATCGTGTAAGGGTCGAGCGATTTTGGCATAATCAGCGATGAAAGGCTTATAGAAATTTCCAAAGCCTAGGAAAGACTGTGTTTCTGTAACAGTGGTAGGAGTTGGCCAATCGATGATGCCTTTTAGTTTGACCAAATCCATTTCAATTCCTTCAGAGCCAATAATAACGCCAAGATATTCCACAGATTTTGAGCGAAGTGACATTTCTCTGGTTTGAGGAAAAGATCATTATCTTGTAGTTTTTGTAATACTATCTTGATCTTGCATAATGTTCATCTTTAGATCCTTTTGTGGCAATCAGAATATCGTCCATATAAACTTTGAGCCATCCTTGGGCTAGTTCAGTTCGGAAAATATCATCCATCATAGTCTGAAATGTGGCGGGAGAATTAGTAAGTCCAAAGAACATAACCATTGGTTCATATAATCCTCGGTTCATTTTGAATGCGGCCTTCCACTGATCACCATCTTTGATGCAAATGTTGTTATACCCCCATCGGATATCCATAGTGGTATACCAATCGTTTCCTGGTACTTTATCCACTAGTTCGGCGATTAAAGGTAAGGGGTATCAATTCTTCCGTGTCCATGTGTTGAGACGTCGATAATCTTGAACAGGGCGTAATTTACCGTCTTTCTTTTGACAAAGAAGAAGGGAGCAGCATAAGGAGAATTAGAAGAACGGATATATCCTTTTTGAAGATGTTCTTCTAGAAACTTATCAAGCGCTTCTTGTTCTTGACGAGTGAGGGGATAAACTTTGCAATCAAGTACAGATGGGGCGTTTTCAAGAAGATCGATAGCATGGTCCCAACGTTTCGGTTCAGGAAAACGTTGCGCGGCTTCTTTGCTAAAGACTTTTTCAAATTGATGCAACTCTGCTGGGACAAGTTCTGTCCATGAGTGCGTCGTTTTGTCTCGAGCTGCTTCTGCCAATTGTTGTGTGTGTGTTGTTTTATGAATTTTCATTATGATTTCATCATCATCTTGAAAATCCATTCGTCGCATCCAGTTTTGGGTTGTGGCAAATAGCATGGGATTTTGTCGTGGTTCTTCCCAATTTAAATCAGGTTTAGCTGCAACCATCCATGGATAACCAAGTATGATGTCATCGTTGCCGATATTGGCCAAATAGAAGCGTTGAGTGTGTGTGGGTTCAAATTTCCATCTATCTCCTTGTATTTCTTGGAAATTTAGATCCACATATTGAGTGATGTTTCCTCCTTGGTTTGATGTTCCATCCACGTTTCTTACAGTTCGGGGTCGTTTTAGTGACTTTGGTTGTAAATTTAGGAATTTTGCCATATCAGTTTTCATGAAATTGTGAGTGGCTCCAGTATCGACAAGAGCCTTGGCCATTTTTCCTTCAGTGTGTAGAAAAAGAATTTGCATATTCAAGGAATTTATTCTAGGTACAAACACACTATCAGTGTTACGCTCAGACCCTACGCTAGGACGAAGACAGCACAAGTGTTTACATGAGCACTGGAAGAATTGCCATGATTACCCGGAGGCGCATACCTGGGAGTCACGTGCAGAAGAAGACATCGAAGAAGAAGAAGCCGTACATGCACTCTTAACGGCAGAAGACGACAGCTACCTCGCCTATGACGAGGCGTGCAAGGTCTGCCAGCTCATGAGTAATATGATCACTCGCGCTAGAGTCCCAGATGCTGGCAGGAAGGCTATGACAGGACGAATAAGGGTCACGTGACACGGTCATGTGACGAAGCCCCAGGTCACGGGATCTGACCTAAGCAATAAGCCAGGGGGCAGCGCAGGATGAAGGAACAGTCCCGGGTCACAGTATGTATCTGACCTAACCCATAACTCAGGGGACTACGACGCGAAGGTAGCCATTGGAATTGGCGGAAGACAGTTGTGTCCTGAAGACGACCAACAACGACAAAATAGCGATTGCGTGGTGTAAGACCAGCGACCTGTAGCTGCCAATATCAGTGGGCCGTGGCTGCCGTTGGGACGCACTCCAGCAGGCCGGGTTTGATCCCCTTTCGGGAAAGTGTTATTGATGGATTAGTTCAAGGAGCGCCTGTGTTAGCGCTGAGACCATTGCTTACTAATGCATGGTTGATTTGTGTTGTGGATGACATTTCCCACTTATGCTTACTGTTTACTTATTGTTCTCGCTTACTGATGCGATGAGGTGGGCTTATTGATGCCCCAGGGTTGCTTACTCACTGGTTGGAGGTGCTCAGTCACTCATTGGTGGGGATGCTTACTTATGGCTTATTGATGCCTTATTCATGTGCTGATTGATGTGAGTCATCATGCTTATTATTCATTACTCATACTATGTGTGTCGCCTTTGTGGCTTGACGGACATTTACTATAAATACTATACAAGTTGCGCTATGGTTCGCTAGCTTAGTTGTCTTGATATCCACCTGTATTACTCTCAGGGAGTTCAGACAGTCTTATAGCAGAGTCATTGGTCTTTGTGACTATTCTTGTTGCCAACTTAAGTGTTAGGCATTGCTACCTTGTAACGAACCTCAAGCTAGGCGGTCTTAGGGGACCTTCTTGGTTATTTCCCCTTTACAAGTTGTTCAAAGTCGTTCCTGAGTTCAGAAGCCGTGCGCTTTGCTCAGAGTTGAAACAAGGAAGACCCATCGGATCCAAGTCGGATCAACGTTTAGTGGAAACGTTACAATCAGGAAGCATTGCCCGAATCCAGGCCGAGGAATTCAGGCTTGTTGAAAATCCGCACCAAGTTTCTGGAGCTCTTTAGCTAGAAGCTCTTGTTCTTCAGTTCCTAAGGTCATGGAAAATTCTGCCATTTTGCGGATTCTTGTTCCCCTATCTTCTGATGTGGGGCTAGTGGTTTGACCTGCAGGTTGCGTCGTGTTTGCATTGTGGGTGATAGCGGAGATTCGGTGTGTGCACGTGGGGCAGTTGTGGCTAAGATGCCCCTGTTTTCCACAATTATAGCATCTTCCTTCGTTTCGGTAACGTTCTTTCTCGGCATCAGTTGTCGCTTTGCGAATAACATCGACATCCATTGCATTTGGATCACGTTGTGGTGGTCGATAAGGACGTTGATTCGTATTATTGTTGTTGTTGCGACGCCAGGTAAAAGGATTCGTTCCAGGACGACGAGGTTGGAAAGGTGACGAACCCTTGAGGGCTTGGATCTTTAACCAGTTACGGTGGTTCTGCTGAGTGCTTTGCACCCATTGCGCGAAATTTTCGGGACTGTTTTGTGTGATACAAGTCTCGGCTAGTGTGCCTTGAAGGCCTTGCGCGAATTGGCGTAGCGCGTTAGGGTCGTTTTTGTCCATGCTAACGCGTGTCGTAAGATCTTGGAACTTGGCAATATATTCGTCAAGCTGGCCATCCTTCATGCGAAGACGAAGGAGTTCTTGATGGGCTTGGTTGGCGTCGGCATAATCAGTAAAGGCATCGCGAAATTCGCATTTGGTGATTTGCCAGCAATCGTAGCCGAAAGGTGTAGTCTCGACTCCATCACGAATTTTGCGAAGCCATTGCGAGGCTTGCAGAGCCCAGGACGTTGCATTGCCTTCCAAAAGTCCTAGGAAGTAAGAGGTCTTTTTGACGGGGTCGCGCATAATGCCAGCTGTATAATTGAGAAAAACGAAACAGTCGAATGCGAGGAGGAATCGGAGAGTATCCGATCTATCGCCTTTGAATGATGCGGGAGGCGTGCCTTCTAATCGATCGCCTTTGATCAATCTGACCATGGCGTTTAATTTATCTTTGTCAGTACCCTTGTCTGTGAACGGGTTATCATCAGGCGCAGGGTCTCCTGATCCAAATCCTCCAAAAGGTGCATTAGATCCTTCGCCGGTATTCGAACATTTAGGCGTTCTATCCTCGTCTTCGCGTTCCTTGCCTTTCGAGTCGAAGTTAAAACCTCTAGTTTCATCATCTTTTCCTGCGACAGAGTGAATGCTAGCACGAGAGGAAGGTCGTCCTTCTGCGGGAGGTCCTCCTCCTGCTGCGCTTATGGTGGTCGTGGAAAATCCAGTTAATGGTGCTCGAGGTGCATCGCCATCATACGGCTCATAGTTCTGGGTCTGAAGTTTGAGTTCAAGAAGATTCATGTTTCGTTCAGGAAAGTGAATGAGTCCAAGTTTGTCGCGTGCAACGTGGAAAGCTTCGAAATTGGTGGTGTTCGGATTAATTCGAATTTCGAACCATACACCACAGTAGTTTTCAACGGCTACTTTTGCTCCATTGAACCGTGTGTAGAAACCCATCCATGGGGCTCCGTCTTCGCCTTGTTTGAGGTGAAAGATATGCTTTTTGTATTCGTTTTGTAGATCGTCCTTGACTCTCGGTCCAAGGTTGAATGGAAGTCGAATTTGTCCCCCTCCTTGGGACTTTGCAAAGTGTGATGAGGCTGGTGCCATTTCGTTCGAATTCGGGTTCGATTCAAAGGTTCAAGTTTGGGAAAGCTTGACCTAATGTTACGCGCAGTAAGGCATAGTCGGAGTTCGTTCGATAATCGTTCAAGTGATTCAGTTCGAGAATGCAAGTCAATCAGACTGCGGAGCGATGGTTCACAAGATAAGCAGGAGTCGTGATTCGAGAAGCCGGTGTTCTAGCTACTGACAATGTAGTACAGTAGGTCAAGCTTAAGGCTTGTATAGTAAGGAAACGTCGTCTTATATATCGTACAGTACTGGGTTTTCGGAGTCATGTTTATTGTAAGTACGAGTCATGGATTCGAGAAGTACGAGTCATGGATTCGAGTCAAAGTATCCGAGTCATAGAACGAGTCAGAATATATGAGTCAGATACATGAATGAGTCATGGAAATGGAATATGCATAACAGTTCCTCTCTCCGCCTTCATCTTACTCAAGCACACTCTGACATCACTGATCGGTGTCTGACTAGTCACGTATTTATGGCAAGCAAGAGTGACCAGCCCCGTAGCCGAAATCACATTTCGAATTTTCAATCTCTGAAATCCAGATCCCATTAGCCGAATCAGTGGACCCAATTCCCAGTACCGTCACTCATTACAGCGCCCCTCTTGTGACCCGGTCCGGTCACATTCATCACGCGTCACGACTAAAGTGTTTGGCGGTATATGGACACATTCAAGTTGTGCTCATCGTCGTCGACAGTGAGCACACTGCCTCTGCATGCCTTTTTTCATAGGTGCCAAAATTCGCAATATTTTTTTAAATTAGCACAAATGAAAAGTTTATAATTTATTCTTAATAATAATTACTACAAATCCAAGCCGGGAGACCAACGACGCAGGTGAAGTGAAGTCAAGGCCGAATGTGAGGAGGCAGGAGAGACGGCGCGGTGGGTGAGAGGGGAGAGAGCAGGAGGGTGGGAGAGACGGCGCGGTGGAGGAGAGGGGAGAGGGCAGGGGAGAGGGAGAGGGAGAGGGAGAAGCGAGGGCGGGAGAGAGGGAGAGGGCGGAGAGGGGGCGGGGCAAGAGGGCGGGAGAGTGAGAGGCAGGAGGGAGGGAGAGGGCGGGGCGAGAGAGGGCGGGAGACGGACAGGCAGGAGGGAGGGCAGAAGGGAGGGAGAGAGACGGACAGGCGAGAGGGAGGGCGGGAGGAGGGTGATGGACAGGCGGCGGGAGGAGTGAGGGCAAGAGGTCGAGAGAGGGTGAGTCGAGAGAGAGGGCAAGGGCGAGAGGGCAAGGGCGAGAGGGCAAGGGCGAGAGGGCAAGGGCGAGAGGGCGAGAGCGAGAGGGCAAGGGCGAGAGGGCAAGGGTGAAGAGGGCAAGAGAGGGCGAGGGCGGGAGGGTGAGAGAGGGAGGGCGAGGGCGGGAGAGAAGGCGAGGGCGGGAGAGAAGGCGAGGACGAGAGAGGGTGAGAGACGCGAGGGAGGGAGAGGCGGGAGGGAGAGGGCAAGAGGGCGAGAGAGGAGAGGGAGAGGCAGGAAGAGGCAAGAGGCAGGGCGAGATAGGGAGAGGCAGGAGGGAGGGAGAGGGCAGGAGGAGGGAGAGGAGAGGGGCGGGCCAGGCCAAGCCGAGAGACCGACGATGCAGGTGAAGTCGAGGCCAAATGAGAGGTGAACGAGGGTGTGGGAGAGAGGGAGAGGAAGGGCGGGGGAGTGTGGTAATGTTGTATGCGGGTGGGTAGTCCATCAGCCGTCGGCAAGAGAAATCCGATGAGCTGGTCGGCGAAGTCGAAAGAGACTGCAAGAGAGGTTCCAAGAAAAATTAAAAATTGACAACCTTTCGGCTGAGCAAGTGAGAGTAGGACTTGAGGGCAGACCAAAAACAGAGGACCACAACTGTCGAGTAGGTACACAACACTTTTTATACAGGTTTTGTACTACAACAAAGAGGGCGGGAGATCCAACCGGGGAGGTTGGATCAGTGGAGAGGGAGGGCGAGCGGGTGGGGACGGTAGTCAAGCTCAACCTGCCACATGATGTTATCTCTGTTGAGCTCTCTGCTAGGCCCTCTGACGTGCAGGGTGGCGATAGTCAGTTCCATTGGGCGAAATCTGACAAATGCTGGAATCACTCAAAAGAAGCACGAAGGAGTTGATAGTCCCGCCATATCGTCAAGCATTCAAATTTCCACGAAGCATACCTTGACCGCCTCTCCCTCTCCTCTCTCGCCCTCTCTCCTTCGCCCTCTCGCCCTCTCCCTCCCGCCTCTCCCTCCCTCGTGTCTCTCCCTCTCTCCCTTCTCTCTCCCTCTCCCACCCTCGCCTTCTCTCCTGCCTCCTCACATTCGGCCTCGACTTCACTTCACCTGCGTCGTTGGTCTCCCGGCTTGGATTTGTAGTAATTATTATTAAGAATAAATTATAAACTTTTCATTTGTGCTAATTTAAAAAAATATTGCGAATTTTGGCACCTATGAAAAAAGGCATGCAGAGGCAGCGTGCTCGCTGTTGACGACGATGAGCACAACTTGAATGTGTCCATATGCCGCCAAACACTTTAGTCGTGACGCGTGATGAATGTGACCGGACCGGGTCACAAGAGGGGCGCCGTAATGAGTGACGGTACCGGGAATTGGGTCCACTGATTCGGCTAATGGGATCTGGATTTCGGAGATTGAAAATTCGAAATGTGATTTCGGCTACGGGGCTGGTCACTCTTGCTTGCCATACGTATTGGTCCACCGTACTTCCTTTTTATGTTGAACTCAGTACACGAGGACTATCATGAATCGGCACAGTTCCGAACTCTCATCATCTTCCTTCGCGTCATCTTCCCTGCCTGTCCATTGCACCCATTGATCTACTAATTTACTCGTTGGATACCGCTTCAAACTCACATCAGACATTGCTCGGTCTCATTTGTCAGGTGAGGTGCCACCCCTCCCTCTAGGTTCGTCCGTCCGCCTCATGTCCAGCCCTTCACTGCTCAGCAATGGTGCCACCAAAACGGAAAGGCGGAAACTCCAAACTTGAAGTCGGAGAGGGTCCTCCATGCGATGCTAAGGGCTTCCAGACATGCATCGCGAAAGCTGGCCTTCAGGTGTGCCTGTCCCTTTTACCCAACGGGCACAGTTGCCGATCGGTGGCGTTGCACCGTTTTTCCCCGTCAGCCGTATCCACGAACATCGCACGCAAAAAAACAGGCGCATCGGCGCTAAGGCTACCGTTTACATTGCGGCCATCCTTGCATACCTCCCTGCGGAGGTCTTGGAAATAGCAGGTGCGTCGCGGATATGGCTCTCACCGTCTGCAGGCACTTATGCGTTTCGTGATTGAAAGGCATTGCGTCGAAGGATCTGCGCGTTAAGCGTATCACGCCTCGGCATCTGCACTTGGCGGTTTGGTGAGACGAAGAGCTTTACTTGCTCGTTAAACACACGCTGCCTGGCGGTGGTGTCAGGCCGTGTATCATAGGAGCCTAATTGTTGGCAAGGTTAAGAACCAGGACTGTACATTGGCGAAACGTGCGTTTTGGTGATTTAATCTCTCATGATTAGAGGAAGGCTAATGAATGCCTGAACATTGGGGTTTTGAGGAGTCGGCTTGTGATGCGACTAGGACGCCTTGTGGATACCGTTGTATTCTTGTCTTCATCCTAGGCTCATAGACTTGTTGTGTTTGTGCTTTGTGCGTAATTAGTCACAACGAAGCGCCAAAGTCTGGTCATCGGCGCTAAGATTGAGCTATAAACCGGAACTACTGTATGCCTGCGAAAACTGCGCTTCGTGGATCAAATCCAAGGTATGGTCGAATTTATTCCATCATACACGCCAGCTGAATCCCCCTTCTCTTACCGCACTGCTCTTGAAGATGTCCTATCCTCGTTAATGGCTATCGACGTCACCTGAAGACAGTCTCCGTAAGTCGCACGGTGTTCTCAACTCTGAATCATAAAGTACGAGTCCTGTAATATACAAAAAAGGATAGCATTGGCAGTCGCATCTCACATACAGAAATCTGGACGGACTACACGTATTCTTTACACCACATTGGAAGTAAATTCGCCACATAAATAAATAATCAGAGTGGGTTCCCGTGATTCGCTAAAGTAAAGAGTCAATGTGCAGTAAATAAGTAGAAAGAATCGTTACTTACACTGGTCAACAAGTCAAACGCACACTATAACGTCTCAGTGGTTCATTCCGCAGCATGCTGAGAGAGCAATTGGACGATTTCCTCTCGTTTCGGACCGCGGGCCACCTCAGAGGCGGTCTGACCACTGAGGTTGCGTGCCTGCGCGTCCGCCCCGTGGTCCAGCAAGAGCCGCACAAATTCTGGCCATCCTTCCTCATACCCCGCCGATGCGAGGTGTAACGGAGTCGATCCATTATTGTTCCGGGAATTAACTTCTACGTTGCGCTTGAGTAGTACACGAGCAACATCGAGCTTGCCTCGGGCCGCTACGCAATGGAGAGGAGAGTCGCCGTCTCCGTCGTGCACATGCACATCAGCATGGTGGTCCAGCAATGACTGCACTACATCAAGGGCTCCAAATTCCGATGCAAGGAGGAGTGGGGTATATTCGTGGTTATCCCGGGAGTTGACCTCCACATTGCGTTCGAGTAGTATCCGAGAAATCTCAAGGTGACCTCTGTACGCTGCGCAATGCAGTGGAGTGCGTCCTAAGTATTCAGTGGCGTGCACATCGGCATTGTGGTCCAGCGATAACCGCACAACATCAGGGGTTCCGTGTATCGATGCAAGAAGAAGTGGGGTAGATCCCTCGTCGTCCCCGGAGTTGACCTCCACATTGCGTTCAAGTAGCATCCGAGAAATCTCAAGGTGACTGCTAAACGCTGCGCAATGCAGTGGAGTGCGTCCTTTGATTTCAGTAGCGTGCACATCGGCATTGTGGTCCAGCAATAACTGCACAACATCAGGGGTTCCATGTACCGATGCAAAGTGAAGTGGGGTATATCCGTTGTCATCACGGGGACTGACCTCAACATTGCGTTCGAGTAGTATCCGAGAAATCTCAAGGCGACTGCTAAACGCTGCGTAATGCAGGGGAGTGCGGCCTTTGATTTCAGTAGCGTGCACATCGGCATTGTAGTCCAGCAATAACCACACAACATCAGGGGTTCCATGTTCCGATGCAAGATGAAGTGGGGTAGATCCCTTGTCATCCCGGGAGTCGACCTCCGCATTGCGTTCGAGTAGTATCCGAGAAATCTCAAGGTGACCTTTGCACGCTGCGCAATGCAGTGGAGTGCGTCCTAAGTATTCAGTGGCGCGTAAATCGGCATTGTGGTCCAGCAACAACCGCACAACATCAGGGGTTCCATGTTCCGATGCAAGGAGAAGTGGGGTAGATCCCTTCTCATCCTGGGAGTTGACTTCTGCATTGCGTTCGAGTAGTATCTGAGAAATCTCCAGATGACCGCGCTGTGCCGCGCAATGCAGTGGAGTTCTTCCTGAGTTGGTGTGGGCGTGCACATCGGCATTATGGTCCAGTAATAACAGTACGACATCAGCGAATCCATATTCCGATGCAAGGAGAAGTGGGGTAGATCCCTCGTCATCCCGGGAGTTGACCTCCACATTGCGTTTGAGTAGTATCCGAGAAATCTCAAGGCGACCTTTGAACGCTGCGCCATGCAGTGGAGTGCGTCCTAAGTATCCAGTGGCGTGCACATCGGCATTGTGGTCCAGCAACAACCGCACAACATCAGGGGTTCCATGTTCCGATGCAAGGAGAAGTGGGGTAGTTCCCTCGTCATTCCGGCAGTTGACCTCCGCATTGCGTTCGAGTAGTATCCGAGAAATCTCAAGGTGACCTCTGCACGCTGCGCAATGCAGCGGAGTGTGTCCTGAGTTGGTGTGGGCGTGCACATCGGCATTGTGGTCCAGCAATAACAGCACAACATCAGGGGTTCCATGTTCTGATGCAATGAGAAGTGGGGTATCTCCCTCGTCATTTCGCGAGTTGACCACTGCATTACGCTTAAGTAGCATCTGAGTAAACCCGAGGTGACCCTTCAACGCTGCAAAATATAGTGGAGTAAAACCATCCTTCGTCCAAGAGTTCAAGTCTGCGCCGTGAGTCAACAGCCACTTCCCGATCTCAAGATCTCCCCTTAGAGAAGCAATGTGTAGTGGGGTCAGATTGTCTGCACTGCATGAATGTATCTGGGCACCATGCGTACACAGTAACTGAGAAACCACGATGTGCCCTCCAAGCACCGACGCATGTAATGGAGTACCGTATTGGCCACCGAAATGATTCACTTGCTCAGAATGCTTGACCATCAGCCGTTCCACAAGACCGCGGAATCCCCTCCATGCAGCAAAGTATAAGGGAGCCGCTGGAAGTGGCACTGCTCTCAGTTCTTCCCCTAGTAGGGAAACCTTCAAGAGATCTTGTAGGCCTTGTACTCTGACCCATGCTGAAAAATGCGGCCTTTCCATGTCAAAGAAATAATCCAAAGCCTCCGTTATCTGTGACTCCACATTTCCGATCTCAACATGCTGATGCCAATATTCAGCAGCGTATCGTAAAAGCGGAAGCTTCTCAGCACTTTCTCCGCCGGTGTAGTCGTTCAGGCAGAGTAAGACACTAAGACAAGCTTGGGCAAGAATCACGTGGGAAGGTTCGATGGGAATATGAAACCAGGAGACGTCTTCAATGCAACTCGCAAGGCGATCCGAAGTTAAGAATTCTTTTACTGAGAAATGCGAGAACTGAACAACCCGGGACCCATTCTCGATGATTATGGACACCAAACTGGAACATGCAGAGAGCACCGCTTCTTCTTGGCGTTCCGAACGCCAATCCTTGTTGAACTTTGAGATCCCTCCCGTGGTCAAGTCAAACGCGAGCATTTCCGCGAGCTCCTCGACCAAGAGCGGACGACTAGCCACCATGAGACACTGCAAAAGGCGATATGCGTGCACTCGGTTCGCATTATTTATGTCCTTTAGGATGCGTTTGTATGTCTCATCTAGTGATTTCGGCAATTCCTCGAGAACGCAACGCAGATTGGCCGGGAAACAGTGCCGTAGAACCTCCAATTGACAGAAGACCCATCGAAACCTGTTTGACAAATCAGTCGATGATATCATAGCCATTCGAAGATACCCTTACATTCCATCTGCTTTCCTTGTCAGCTTCTCAATGACCATATTCTTCTCATCGTCTCGCCACTTCGACATCTTTTTGTCCGACCGAACGACAAAAGTGACGTAATCAATTATGTCCTGCTTTTGTCCGCTTTCGTCGTGGTGAGATAGACGTTGGGTTGCCAAAGGCTCAAGCATGGTGTGAATATCGAACTCCGGACGGCTCGTGATACATAGACGCAAATTTGGATGGCGAAGCTCGACAAGCTCCTTTATAAGATCGAGGACCTTTTCACGTGAGGACGGAATGCCAGAGTCATTGGGACACTCGTCGAGAGCATCGATGATGAGATAAATGGGCATGCGTCCCTTCATCGTGAGCATATCCTTGAGACACCGCGCAAGTGAGTCGTCGGTTGCTTGTTCCGATCCTCGTTTGTTTGCGGAATACAAGGAGAAAAGAGCGTTACAGAACATGTCTGATTGGTCAGAGAGTTGGATAAGAAGGGATGATAATATCGCGCGATAGTCTTGTTTTGATGTGTCCTTGAAATCGAAGTAAAAATAAGCCAAGAAGGCCGACCCGGCATTGGACATTGATTTGATATCACGGATGATCACGGAGCTTTTCGATAGTTAAGTTTTATTAGGACGCAGCTCAAAAGGGCAGTCAAATACCTGAGAATAGTTTTCCCAGAGCCAGCTATCAATTCAGGACTCGTCAGTAGCACGTAAGGATCGGACGGTGATGAAATAGTCACGTTTACCGTGAATCCATAACAAGGAGCCAGATGCTTTCCAATCAAGGGTCTTCCCTTTGAGGCACCATGTTGCGGTACCCTCGTGAAGGGTACTTGTAGCAGCGTTGTAATTGACAGATGGATCCGGGGGGTTGATCCATTTCCGAAGGTCCTTACGTAACTCGCTCCCTGCAAGAGCGGTCAGCTTTCGGCGATGAAGTTCAGGGATCACGAACAGTTTAGGTGATAGACTTGATCAGACACCTGTTGAATGGCCAATCCGGTATTCATTACACCTGACCGAGCACAATGATGAGGGCCGAGCCTAGGACCGGCAGATAAAAAAATACCCACCGTCAATGACTAAACCGACTTTGTCGTCGATACCTTTCACCGTGCGGTCGACGCCCTTCATCTCTCGGCTCATACCCTGAACTACGTGGCGGACGCCTTTCACACTGTGGCCGAGGAGGTTCACCCCGCAGTCGACGCCTGTCATTGTGCGGTCGACACCTCTCACCCTGTGGCCGAGGTCCTGCACCGCGTAGTCGATGGTCTTCACCGCGTGGTCGACGGCCTTCACCGTGTGGTCGACGGCCTTCACCACGCCATCGACGTCTTGTATTCTCATATCGACACCATCTAACTTATCATCCATGACCTTAACCGTATCGTCAATGCCGCGAGTGATCGTCAGGACTTCGGTTGCCGCCATCAGAGCCTCCTCTTGTGTCAATTTGTCTAGTCGCTGGAGCGCATCCTCGACACGTTTTATTCCAAAAATTGTCTTAAGATACTTCTCTGCGTGAAACGTCAATCTACGGAGATATATTAACAAGGAAAGGCATACTGATTCGTCCCTGCCTGATTTCCTTCGTCACCACCCCAAGGATTGAAATAACCTCGACCATGATTTGAACGATGATGTCCATCATAGCCGTAGTCGGCCGGACCTTGATATAAGCCTCGGTCCTCTTAAAGAAGAATTCCATGCGGCGAAAGAGCTCGATAAGAACATCTTGGCTAGCGCGGACGTCCTTAACAGCCTATTAAGACGTATCATACCGGTCATCGGGACACCCACGGCTGATCAAGTAAGATACTCACTTGGAGTAGTACGCTGATTCCAGTAAAGATCGCTGCCGCAGGTGGGAATATCTGCGATTACATCAGAAAGCAGGTCTCGAGCGACTGAAGGTCTCGCAATTTACCGGCCCAACAGCGGTGTTGAGGAAAGTGGAGAATGTGTACAAGACTGTTACAGTTGGATCCAGCAGCTTCGTCCACCTTTCATTGGCACTTTCAGATGGATCAAACGTCTGGACTTGAGTTTGAAGCACGGTGAGAACGGCATTGGGAGAGTCGCAGGAGTTGAGCTCGGCGGCTAAAGGATGTGAGGCGATGTCTTTCTTTGTCTGCTTTTTGTAATCCTTCAAAGCAGCTGCGAATATCGTCTCGAAGCTTGGAGCAGAGGTCGAAGTGGATGGAACTTGGGACATCGTTGATGGAGCTTGGTAGAGAGGACGTTTCAACGACTTCAGATATGCGGGCCTCGTGTCTGAGCCCTAATATTCCCAGGGAGTCCAGCCACATTGATAGACGCCAGAGGCCAAGGCTATGCCTGGGGATAAGACATAACAATGCCAAACATGATATGATTCACCGAGATACGGCTAAGAAGCACACGATGCGACTAATTACAGCAAAGAATTGTGAGTCGACGTGTGTGTGGCCGATGCGATAGACGTAGTGATGAACAAAGACATAACATCAACACACTCTTCACCAACCCGATCTATTAATAACTTACGATCGATAGTCTTCTACGTCTTAACCGCGACAAAAACAGCCCCATCCGCGCCCTCACAACCGCCTCTTCCAGCGCCCAATCATCCCCTATGCTCCAATGCACCTCACCACTACCGTCTCCCCTGGACTCCCAGTGCCACTCCGATTCTCCTGCCGCTCATTGTGGCTAACCTGGTACTCCTCCGGGCGTGCGACGAGTAGGGACATCGAGCGTTGCTCGCTGTGCCCCGAGAAGAGGAGCAGTACCGTGCGCGGCGAGAGGGCTACATGTAGTGCTGTCAGGTGCGTGCTCAGATTAGTCACAGCTGTGAATAGGGAAATATTGTTGCTGTCAGGAGAGGGAAGGGTCGGCGGGGACTCCGCGTTTTCCGTTCCCATCTTTTCTCGCAGCTAAGATTTCGTTTTTCTGCATAGACGGCGACTCCACTTTGGGCGTGTTACCTGTCATGAATCAATCAACCCACCGATAGGATGAAGAGAGCAAGACACGCACATCTAGTCCCATCCGCCAGTCCCATCACTCGCCCGAATATAAATTCGTGGGAATCCGGCGCTCCTAGCATCCCGTCGAGAACCTAAGCGTCATTCGCACACGCGATAGTCGTTGCGGGCGCAGTCGCCGACGTGCCGTGCCAGGAACCAGGGCTGCCGTGGTCGACGATTGATGTGCGCATGCGTGCGCTATTCGACCCACGATTGCGCGAATGCGAACGCGCGATTCGCGCCATGATCAGCTCGTGATCAGCCCGGAACTCCCTATACCCTGGCCCTAAAACAGCAAATTTGTCAACTCAGTCGCAGTGGGGTGAACAGATGAGGCGCACACAATTCATAATTCGCTTTGAGTAGATCTACGCACGCATGCGCATCCTCTTCGGGATTGTGCCCGCCAGGCCCACAATACTGCTGTATGATGCGGCCGAGTCACTTGCGAGTATAAACCACGCCAGTCCCGGCTTCAGAGGTTGGCCATGCGGATGGTGGTATTAGTGCTGAATCGATGCAGCGTAGGTGCGAAAGTTTCAGTGCATGTAGATCCCGAAGGCTTTATCAGGGTGAGAAGGTGAGTCTGCACATCGGTGAGCGACGTTGTTATGGGGTCGAGGCCTGCTGCTGTTGTTTCTGAAAAGCTTGGTTTAGGATAAGCACGAGAAAGACACGTCAACTTGCATACTTACCGGGTCAGATAGTCAGTGGTTGCTCTCGCTGGCTTGACAAGTTGATCGTTTCCTGTGTCAAAAGTCGATGACGCAATCCCGAGTGAGCGCCTTGCCATCCATCGTAACGTACCAGGAAGAGTATTGTTTCGGTGGGCTACACGGCGTAAGAAAATGTCAATCGCAAGAACCATATGAGGACCTTCTGCGTCGGTCGTACCTTGAGGCGTCTCTAGCCATCCTTCTGGCCCTTGAAATAGATACAAGGGGACGGGGTAATCATTCTAGACCATTCGCTCTAAGATTAAGAGGTACTGCGCCAGGTTCTTGTTCTGCGTGTCCGCTGCGGTACCGTTGAATAATCAGAGAGAGGAAAAACAAAAAAAGATACGAACGGAAATGCGCCCCTGTAGGCGTCTCTTTTTCTCCTCGCAGCTGACAGGGGCCTGTAACAGAATGTTGAATAAGGCGTGCATGCGCATTGCTTCTCCCGACGCGTGGGTGGGACATGCATAGAAAACGTGCGTGCGATGAAGGGAATGCAGCCATAGAGATCCGCAGCTTTTTCAGAGTAGTGATCGGCAGCAGAGGTGAGGTAAGGGAATTCAGATGAGGTTGGAGGTGGAGGAGCCGATGGGTGAGGTATGGGCATGGGTGGATTAGGGCTCTCCGTGGCTGAGGTGGGAAAACACGGTAGAGATAGGAAGGCGGATGTCAAACCAGGACGAGAAAGACGACGTGCTTTTGTTTACATTGCGTGTTCTTCAAACTGACGAATGTGAATGGTACGAGCGCGATTTAAGGGCCCCTACACTCTTATCAAGCTCGGCGGCTGGGAATCGGCTTCAAGGTTGCGGATATCTCATTCACATACTATGGTGCAAGAACGAGAAAGATGGGGCATCGTACACCGGTTCCAACGGGATCCTTGCAGTTCCGGATTGGGGTATAAAAAACACGGGAGAGTAGACTGAATGCGATCTTTGAGAGGGAACGTGCGAGTGACACTTGTCGTCGTGCGACCGTCGCAGTAACGATGACCGGATTCGGAAAATTGCTTGTACGTAAGCGCACCACGGGCCGGAATAAATCCCACACGGAATCGTTGGGTTTCTCACTTCGATGAACCTATAACACGAAGATCGTGAATCGGCACAGTAACGATATCTCATCTCCCTTCGTGTGTTATTCCCTGCGTGTCTATAGTGCCCATCGATCTAATTAACTCGTTCAAACCTTACTTGGTGTCATTTGTCAGGTGCCAGTGAGGCGCCACGCGTCCCTCTAATTCCGTCTGTTCTTCTCACGTCTAAACCCCTGACCGCTCAGAAATGGTGCCACTAAAAGGGAAACACGGAAAATCCAAAGTCGGGGAGGGCTCCCATGCGAGACCAAGGACTTCCGGACGCGCAGCGCGAAAGCCGGCCTTCAGGTCTGCCTGCCTCTCTCACCTAGCGCACTCGCACGGTGCAGCTAACAGGCTGCTGATCTGTGGCGGTGGCGTTGCGCCGTAGTTCTCCGTCTGCCGTATCCACTGATATTTAAAACAACACACTCAGAACAACATGCGCATCTGTGCCAAAGCCGCCGTTTACGCCACGGCCATCCTTGAATACCTCACCGCCGAGGTCTTGGAACTAGCTGGTGCATCGCGTGTATATGCTTTTCCCGTCTGGATGCGCTAACATATCTCCGTGATTACAGGCCGAGCGCCGAAGGATCTGCACGTCAAGCGTATCACGCCTCGGGATTTGCAATTGGCGGTTCTGGCAGACGAGGAGATTGACTTTCTCGCTAAAGACACGCTCCCTGGCGGTGGTTTCAGGCCGTGGATTCATAAGAGCCTAACTGTTGGCAAGGTAAAGCAGCCGGATGAGACATTGGGATAATGTGCGTCTCGGTGAATTCATCCATCGTGATTAGAGGAGGGCTAATTAATGCGGCATCCCTGAACATCAGGGCCTTGAGGAGTCGACTTTGTAATACGACTAGGACGCCTTGTGGATACCGTTGTATCTCAATATTTACTTGCTGTGTTCTCTTGTCTTTATCCTAGGATCATAGACTTGTCGCGTCGTGCTTTGAGCGTAATTAGTTACAACGAAGCGCCAAAGTTTGGCCATAGGCGCTATAATCAGTTGAGCGATAAATCGGAAGTATGCGTGCGCGAAGTGTAAGTTATCTATGGTCGAATCGAATCGATCATCCATGCCGACTAATCGCCCCTTCGTTTTCTGCATTGCACTTGGAGATTTCCCGTCCTCATTAAATGGCGGTCGACGTCAACTGAAGACATTTGCCGTAATCGCACGGCGACTCTGAATAATAAAGCACGAGTAGGATGATGTACAAAAAATGACAACATGGGCAGTTACGTGTTACATCTCACAGAGAAATTCAAAGTAACTGCGCGTATTCCACGCACGACTTCACAAGAATAATGAGCTCCGGGGATTTGCTGAAGTAAAGAGTAGATGTACAGTAAACAAATAGTAAAAATCGTCACTTACACAGCTCGACAATTCAAACGTAAAATATAACGTCTCGGTCGTTCATTCCGCAGCGGTGTGCTGGGAGAGCAATTGGACGATGTCTTCTCGTTTTGGACCGCGGGCTACTTCGGATGCGGTCTCACCACCGAGGTTGCGTGCCTGCGGATCCGCACCATTGTCCAACAAGAGACGAACGACCTCTGGGTGTCCTTCTTCAGAACCCGCCGACGCCAGGTGAAGCGGGGTCGATCCCTTATTGTTGCGTGAATTTACATCTACGTTTAACTCGAGTAGTACCCGAGCAGTCTCGAGATTTCCTCGGAGTGCTGCACAATGGAGTGGAGAGTCGCCGTCGCCGTCGCACACATCCACATCAGCATTGTGGTCCAGCAATAACCGCACTACATCAGGAGTTCCATACTCAGAAGCAAGGAGAAGTGGGGTGGATTCGTGCTCTGACCGGAAATTGACTTCCGCTTTGCGCTCGAGAAGTATCCGAGAAACCTCAAGATGACCGAAACACGCGGCTTGACACAGTGAAGTTCTTCCTGAGTTGTTGGTGGTGTACACATCTGCATTGTGGTCTAGCAATAACCGTACAGCATCGGGGTTTCCAGACTCCGATGCAAGGAGAAGTGGGGTATAACCGTTGGAATCCCGGGAGTTGACCTCTGCATTATGTTCCAGTAGTATCCGAGAAATGTCGAGGCAACCACGAAGCACCGCACGATGCAGCGGGGTGCAACTCGAGTTGTCGTGCGAGTCCACATCCGCATTGTGGTCCAGCAATAACTGCACCATATCAGGGGTTCCATAAAACGATACAAGAAGAAGCGGAGTAGCTCCGTAGTCATCCCGGGAGTTGACCTCCGCATTGCGTTCAAGTAGTATCCGAGAAATGTCGAGGCAACCGCGAAACGCCGCACGGTGCAGTGGGGTGTAACGCCGGTTGTCGTGCGAGTTCACATCTGCATTATGGTCCAGCAATAACCGTACCACATCAGGGGTTCCATGTTCCGATGCAAGGAGAAGTGCGGTATATCCGTCGTTATCCCGAGAGTTGACTTCTGCATTGCGTTCGAGTAGCATCCGAGAAATCTCTAGGTGACCGCAACGTGCTGCACAATGCAGTGGAGAGCGTCCTGATTTTTTGGGGGCTTGCACATCCGCATTGTGGTCCAGCAACAAACGTACAACCTCAGGGTGCCCGTTTTCTGATGCAATGAGAAGTGGGGTACATCCGTGGTCATCCTGGGAATTAACCTCCGCATGGTGCTCGGGTAATATCCGAGTAACCTCGAGGTAACCGTTCGGCGCTGCAGAATGCAGTGGAGTGATTCCAGAGTTGCCACAGACATGTGTATGTGCGTTGTAGTCCAGCAATAACCGCATAACATCGGCTTGTCCATTCTCTGATGCAAGGAAAAGTGGGGTACCCCCGAAGACATTGCGGGAATCGACCAACGCATTTCGCTCGAGTAGTATCCGAGCAATCTCAACGTGACCGCTACACGCTGCGAAAGATAGTGGAGTCCAACTGTCGTTTGTCTGGGACGTGACGTCTGCACCATGGTCCAGCAGCCACATCACAATCCCAAGATGTCCCTCTCGTGACGCAATGTGTAGTGGGGTCCAATTGTCTGCACAACGTGAATGTATTGTTGAAGTATCTCAGTTCCGTTTTAATTATCATTTGTCTCTGATGCGGTGTTTTGCAAACCTGCGCGATATATTTACTTTGGATCCCGTTTGTTTTGATGCCCGTGCTAGTACGATGCCACCTCCCCGCACTTTACCCATATGTGTAGTATTGTCCCTGTGCGGAGGCGGAATTCTTCGGTACTATACAGTTCTTACTTTCTGTCTACTTAAACACCTTCGATAGCATGTAGCACCTCAGTTCTGCTTTCCGCGCGCAGTAACTGAGGTGAGCTTTGTTTCCTTTACTTACAGTTTCCCTGTACACATTTGCCCTAGTTGGCATTGTCTTTCGTACAGGTGAATAAACATGTAGTTCTGCTTTCCGCGCGCAGTAACTGAGTTGGCATTGTCTTCCGTACAGACTTCGCCCGCGCGCATCTAATCTTATCAGCACATAACTCACCCCCTTTTCATTACGCACCGCGTCCATAATCTTAATAGGTTATGGGCCCTGCCATGCCCGCTGCTATGTCCGACCCCCTTGCTACATCTGTTCCTCGTCTTGATCCCACCGGCTCCAACTGGGCTATCTTCGCCATGCGGTTCCAGGAAGCGATGGAGGCCAACCAGAAGTGGAAGCACTTCACTGGCACTCCAGGTCCTCCTACCCCTGCAGACGCTAGTAAGCTAACTGATGAAGAAACCAAAGCCATTGCCGACTGGGACCATGACGAAGTCGTGTCCCGTTACCTCCTCTCCCAACGCCTACCCGACTCCACCGCTGTCCGTCTGAAGGGTCTCACTACGGCTAAAGAACGCTGGGACAAAGTGAAAGCTGAGTTCAGCGTGAAGAGCCAGTATGCCGAAGCCGACATGCTTACCTCGTTCTCGGAAATGCGCTGTCCGCGCGGAGGCGACGTCCGGTCGTTCCTCGGGTCAATGCGCGTGAAGCGCGAGGAGCTTGCTGCAGTTGGCGTGACCATGTCTGACAAGGAATACCGGTCAGCGATCATCAAATCCCTCCCGGAGGAAATGTCGAAATTTGCCTCCAGCCTACTCACCGCCTCCCGTGTCATCCAACCCTCCGCTTCCATTGACCCCGACATCCTCATCGACCACATCTCCGAGGAGGCCGATAGGGTGTCTGCGCGGCGCAAGCGGGACGGTGGTTCCTCTGGCAAAGGCAAGCAGCCTCAGTCCCAAGGTCAGGACGAGGCGTTGGCGGCAACGCAGGGGGAGGGCGGGAAGAAGAAACGCAAGGGGAAGTGCCACAACTGTGGCAAGCAGGGCCACTGGGCCCGCGAGTGCAGGTCACCGAAGAAAGACCAGCAGTCTAACAATCAAAATCAGCAGTCGTCGGGGCAGTCTAGTCAGCCACCGACTTACCAAAACTCTACCAAGGCCGAGAACAAGCCTGTCGGGTCAGCCAACGCCGTCGACGATGAGCCGGACGGGTGCTGGTCCGCTGTGTTCGTCGGCGACGTGCTTGAGTCCGAAGCACCAGTCCCTACCCCTCAGCAGTGCGAAGAGGCAGGAGCAAGCGCCGTATCGTCAGGCGGGCTTGCTGCCGCTGCCATCACGCAGGTCGAGGAGTCCAAGTCCACCCGCGTCGAGCTCTATGATTCAGGAGCAACGCGTCATATTTCCCCATACCGTGCCGACTTCATTACCTACTGTTCCCTTGACCCCCCGCTCTATTTGAATGCTGCAAATGGGCAGCAGTTCCCTGCGGTTGGTACAGGAAACATGGTCGTCAGTGCACCGAACGGCAACAGGTGGTCAGAACTTACATTGGAGAAAGTCCTCTACGCCCCGTCAGTCGGCTACACCCTGGTGTCGCTCGGCACACTGGACCACCTTGGCTACCATATCGCTATCGGTGGGGGCCATCTTGAAATCCGGTCGCATGAGGGAGAACGCCTCGCACGCATTGCGCGGACGACGCGTGGCCTTTACCGCGTGTCGCATGAAGCTGACGCGGGTTATGCTGTAGAAGTCGTCAGCGTCATGGAGTTACACCGTCGCATGGGGCACATCGCACCTGCGAGCGCACGCAAGCTCGTGCACGATGGCCTCGTCACTGGCATCGCCCTTGATCCGGCTTCGCAGGAAGAGCACTGCGAGGCATGCATCTATGCACGCGCGACTCGGCAGCCAGTCCCAAAGCTTCGAGTCAGCGCGCAGGCAAAGCAATTCGGTGATGAGATTCATACCGACGTGTGGGGGCCTTCCCCAGTGGCCACCCGGCGTGGGCGTCGTTACTTCGTCACCTTCACGGACGATGCGACGCGCTTCACCGCAACCTACCTCCTCCTGACGAAGAGTGAGGCTTTCACAGCCTACTGCCAATTCGAGGCTTGGGCACGCACGCAGAATCACTGCACTGCGTTCAAAGTCGTGCGCTCCGACCGAGGGGGAGAGTATCTCAGCAAAGCGTTTGATCAGCACCTCGCAGCCGCCGGAACTGCACGACGACTCACCGTCCACGACACCCCCGAGCTCAATGGCATCGCCGAGCGCTTGAACCGCACTCTCGGTGAGAAAGTGCGGGCGCTGCTCCACATGGCAGCCCTCCCTCCAAGCATGTGGGGCGAGGCGTTGCGTCATTCGACGTGGCTGAAAAACCGAACGTCGACGCGGGCACTTGGTGGCAAAACACCCTGGCAGGCGTTGTACGGAACGCCGCCCGACTTGTCGCGCTTGAAGCGTTTCGGCGAGCCGGTATGGGTGCACGATGCCAGCGGTTCGAAGCTGGATCCGCGCGCTCGTGAGGGGCGTTGGATCGGTTTTGATACCGACTCCCGAGGCCACCGAATCTACTGGCCTGCGAACAAGTCCGTCAGCGTCGAGCGCAGTGTCTACTTCGCTGCGGCCGAACGGCTCGAGGGGGAGAGTATGGATGTACCCACCTCCAAAGCCGCGCAGAACGAGCCGCACGCCGCGCCGCCGCCCACGTTGCCCATGCTGCCAGCACCACCTCCTGATGAGGCTCCTCCATCCCCTGCGTCGTCGTTAACGTCGCTTTCGTCTTCGTCGTCGTCTCGAGAGGTTTCCGAGTCCTTGCAACTTGATGAACCTGACCCAGAGCCCCAGCCAGAGCTCAGACGCTCGGCTCGACTTCGTAAACCGTCGCGTTGGGTTCGTGAGCTCCAGGAAGGCGTTGGCGTCGCCTCGGAGCGTGCCTCTGACCCTGTAGTCCCCAGGGGAGTCTCGGTTCCAGGAGGATTCGGGCTAGACGAAGAAAACGAGTCAGAAAACGTAGTGCAAGGTGTATGGTCGGTTGAAGCTGGCTTACCTGCGCTCCGAGAAGATTGGCTCGGAGTTGAGGTGGCTCTTGTGGCTGAGACCTCGGACTCCGAAGCGCTCGAGCCTCGCAACCTGGCCGAGGCGAAACGTCGCCCCGACTGGCCTCTGTGGGAGCAAGCCATCTTCGAGGAGCTCAACACGCTGCGAACCGGCTGGGACTGGAGCTGCACCAAGTCGACATCAAGGGTGCATACCTCAACGGTGAGCTCACGGCCGACGAGGTACTGTACATGCGTCACCCCCCGGGCTACCGCGAGGACTCTTCGGGTCGTGTTCTTCGGCTTCGGAAGTCTCTCTACGGCCTCAAACAGGCTGGCCGGCGATGGTACCAAAAGTTCGTCAGTATCCTCAGTTCCCTCAGCTTCCAGCAGTGCAAAGTCGATCAAGCCGTTTTCTACAAACACTCCAAGTCTCCCCTCGTCCAGATTATCATCGCCGTACACGTAGATGACTGTACCATTGCAGCAAACAACACTTCTGCGGTCGACGCTCTCAAGGCCGGACTCCGTAAGCACGTTGAGGTTACAGACCTCGGCGAGCTTCACTGGATGCTCGGAATCGAGGTGCGACGCGACCGAGCAGGTGGTACAATTGGCTTGGGGCAGCGATCGTATATCGATTCGATCCTGCGTCGTTTCGGCTTCGACGACAGCAAACCTGTGTCCACTCCCTTCGACACACAGGTCCGGCTCACTCTGGAGCAGGCCCCGGTGGATGCGGCGGAATTCGCGGTCATGCGCGATGTGCCGTACCGTGAGGCTGTCGGCGCGCTCAACTGGGCTGCGCTCGCAACACGCCCCGACATTGCTTTTGCTGTAGCGACAGTAGCCCGTTTCTCGGCCAATCCCGGGATGGCTCACTGGAATGCGGTCAAGCGCATTTTCCGCTACCTCGCAGGCACGCGCGACCTATGGCTGACATATGGCGAGTCACGTAGGACTCTGGTTGGCTATGCCGACGCCGATGGCAGCATGACCGAGGACCGCCGTGCGATCACAGGCTATGCCTTCCTGATTGATGGCGGGGCCGTGTCGTGGTCTTCCAAGAAGCAGGAGATTGTCTCACTCTCGACCACGGAGAGTGAGTACGTCGCAGCAACGCATGGGATGAAGGAAGCCTTGTGGCTCCGGAACCTGCTTGCTGAGGTCTTCGAGCCTCTTGCTGATGCGACCACTCTCTTCTCGGACAACCAATCGGCTATCGCGTTGACCCGCGACCATCAATTCCACGCGCGCACGAAGCACATCGACGTGCGCTACCACTTCATCCGATGGGTGGTCGAAAATGGTGCTCTGCGCCTTGTCTATTGCCCAACAGCTGACATGGTGGCCGACGCACTAACAAAAGCTCTCCCCTCGCCGAAGGTCAAGCACTTTGCAGAGTGTCTCGGACTTCGCGCAGTTTGAGGGGAGTGTTGAAGTATCTCAGTTCCGTTTTAATTATCATTTGTCTCTGATGCGGTGTTTTGCAAACCTGCGCGATATATTTACTTTGGATCCCGTTTGTTTTGATGCCCGTGCTAGTACGATGCCACCTCCCCGCACTTTACCCATATGTGTAGTATTGTCCCTGTGCGGAGGCGGAATTCTTCGGTACTATACAGTTCTTACTTTCTGTCTACTTAAACACCTTCGATAGCATGTAGCACCTCAGTTCTGCTTTCCGCGCGCAGTAACTGAGGTGAGCTTTGTTTCCTTTACTTACAGTTTCCCTGTACACATTTGCCCTAGTTGGCATTGTCTTTCGTACAGGTGAATAAACATGTAGTTCTGCTTTCCGCGCGCAGTAACTGAGTTGGCATTGTCTTCCGTACAGACTTCGCCCGCGCGCATCTAATCTTATCAGCACATAACTCACCCCCTTTTCATTACGCACCGCGTCCATAATCTTAATATGTATCTCGGCGCCGTGTGCACACAGCAACTGAGAAACTTCGATATGCCCTCCAAGCACCGACGCATGTAATGGAGTACCATATAGACCGCCCAACTGATTTACTTGCTGTGAATGCTTGATAATCAGGCGTTTCACTAGACCGTGGAATCCTTTCCACGCGGCGAAGTATAAGGGAGCCGCCGGAAGTGGGAAACCCCTCGGCTCTTCGCCAGTGGAAGGCTTCAAGAGATCTCGTAGGCCTTGTATTCTAACCCACGCTGAGAAATGTGGGTCGTCCATGTCAAAGAAACAATCCATTGCGTCCTGGACCGCTAGTTCCACGTTCTCGACCTGCGCGTGCCCAACCCAATGTTCGGCAGCATATTGATAAAGGGGTATCTTCTTTATACTTTCTTTGTCGGTGGAATCATCCAGGCCGAGTAAGACACAAAGACAAGCTTGGGCAAGAATCACGTGGGAAGGTTCGATGGGAATATGAAACCAGGATACGTCCTCTATGCAACTCGCAAGGCGATCCGAAGTTAAGAATTCTTTAACGGAGAAATGCGAGAAATGGACAACTCGGGAGCCATTGTCGATTATTATGGACACCAGACTAGAACAGGCGGAAAGTACCGCCTCTTCTTGGTGTTCCCAGCGCCAGTTCGGATTGAATTTTGGGATCCCTCCCGTGCTCAAGTCAAACGCGAGCATTTCGGCGAGCTCCTCGACGAGGAGTGGACGACTGGCCACCATGAGACATTGCAAAAGGCGATAAGCGTGCACTCGGTTCGTATTATTGATCTCCTTTAGGATGCGTTTGTAAGTCTCATCCAGTGATTTCGGCAATTCCTCGAGAACACGACGCAGATTTGCCGGAAAACTGTGCCGCAGAACCTCCAATTGACAGAAGACCCATCGAAACCTGTTTGAAACATTAGTCAACGATGTCTCCCGGGCATTTCGAAGAAGCCCTTACATTCCATCCGCTCTCTCTGTCAGTTTCTCAATGACCATGTTCTTCTCATCGTCTCGCCATTTCGACATCTTTTTGTCCGACTGAACGACGAAAGTGACGTAATCAATAATGTCCTGCTGTTGTCCGCTTTCATCGTGGTGAGATAGTCGTTGGGTTGCCAAAGGCTCAAGCGTGGTGTGAATGTCAAACTCCGGACGGCTGGTGATACATAGGCGCAAATGTGGATGACGAAGCTCGACAAGCTCCTTCACAAGTTCGAGGACCTTTTCACGTGAGGATGGAATGCCAGAGTCATTGGGACACTCGTCGAGAGCATCAATGATAAGATAGATTGGCACGTGTGCCCCCATCGTGAGCATATCCTTGAGACACCGCACAAGGGAGTCGTCAGTTGGTTGTTCCGATCCTAGTTCTAGTGCGAAGTACAAGGAGAAAAGAGCGCTACAGAAGATGTCTGATTTGTCGGAAAGTTGGATAAGAAGGGATGACAATAAAGCGCGATAGTCCTGTTTTGATGTGTCCTTGAAATCGAAGTAAAAATAAGCCAAGAATGCCGACCCTGCATTGGACATGGATTTAATATCCCGGATGATCACGGAACTTTTCGATAGTTAAGTTTTATTAGGACGCAGCTCAAAAGGGCAGTCAAATACCTGAGAATCGTTTTCCCAGAGCCCGCTATCAATTCAGGACTCGTCAGTAGCAATTAAGGATCAGACAAAGAGATAATCACGTTTTCCATGAATCCATAACAAGGAGCCAGATGCTTTCCAATCGAGGGTCTTCCCTTTGAGGCACCACGCTGCGGTACCCTCGTGAAGAGCACCAGTTGCAGCGTTGTAATTGACAGATGGATCCGAGGGATTGATCCATTTTCGAAGGTCCTTACGATACTCGCTCCCTGCAAGAGCGGTCAGCTTTCGGGATATGGCGGTAATGAAGCTCAGGGACCACGAACAGTTTAGGTGGAAAACTTGATCAGACATCTGTTGAATGGACGATCCGGTATCCATTACACCTGACCGAGTACAATGCTGAGGACCGAGCTGAGGACCGGCAGATGAAAAATACCCACCTTTAATGGCTACACCGACCTTGTCGTCAATGCCTTTCACCGTGCGGTCGACGCCCTTCATCTTGTGGCTCATGCCCTGGACTACGTGGCGGACTCCTTTCATACTGTGGCCGAGGAGGTTCACCCTGTGGTCGACACCTTTCATTGTGCGGTCGACGCCCTTCACCACGCCGTCGACGTCCTGTATCCTCTCATCGACGCCATCTACCTTTTCCTCCATGCCGTCCACCTTGTCGTAGATGTTGTGAGTGATATCCAGGGCTTCCACTGCTGCCATCCGGGCCTCCTCTTGCGTCAATTTGTCTAGCCGTTGAAGCGCATTCTCGACATCCCTCCTTCCGATCAGCTTTTTCAGATACCTCTCTGCAAGAAGGTCAATTTTCGGAGACAAATCAACTAGGAAACGCATACTCGTGCGCCCCTGCTTGAGCTCCTTCGTCACGATCCCAAGGATCGACAGTACCTCAACCATAATCTCTACGATGATACCCTTCATACCCACCGACGGTTGGACGTGAATGTATTTTTCAAGCCGTTTAAAAAAGTATTCGATGCGGCCAAACAGGTCTAAAAAAGCATCCTTGCCAGCTCGCACATCCTGAACCGTCTAAGAGGAATACGTTACTACGGCACAAGCACCGGGAGCCAAAAGAAGACGCTCACCTGGAGAAGGACCCCAATTCCAGCAAAAATTGCGTTCGCTGGTGGGAAAACCTGTCGTCGCGCACGTCAGAAGGTGGAAGTAGAGCAGCTAACATTATGACAACTTACCACCCCGACGCCATGTCCGAGGATCGTAGAGAATGCGTACAAAACATTCACAGTGGGATCCAGCCACTTTGTCCACTGTTCGTGGGTGCCTTGAGATTGATCAAACGCCTGGACTTGAGATCGAAGCACTGCGATAATAGCATCGGAAGAGCCGCAAAACTGTAACTGAGTAGCCAGGGGATGGGAAGCGATGTCTTTCTTCGTCCTTCTCTGATACTCTTCCAAAGCAGCTCTGAATATCGTCTCGAAGTCTGTAGAGGATGTAGAGGTGGACGGAACTTGAGACATAGCGCAGGTCAAAGGAGACTGGCTGGGATGACAGGAAGATTGTGCTGGTCGGGGGAAAAGGCACCGATTCGACAACGGCGCACAGCCCATCCAATACGGCGCGGCAACAGGATAGCCGCCCTGATATCGGGACTCGGGAACCAGTCACACACGGAACACGTGACCAAAACGGGCGATCCATGTCTGCCGCCATTTGCATACGGTCCCGCCATGGGCAGTCTTTGCAAGTCATTACCCTGCAGACCATTGGTGTGTGGGAAGGGCATGCAGCGACGTGGAGGGAGGCAAAGAGTGAGCACGCATCACGCCATTCAGCTATGGCAGAACAAGTGGGTATATTCCTGTGGCTAATGTCTACTACATTTACGTTGGTGGGCTGTGCTACAAAGTGGGAGAACTGGAAAGCATGGAAGGGACAGACAGCAAGGCAGAGAACAGGAGCAAAGTGTACATGGCAAAGAGAGTGGGTGGGAGCATGAAGTGCTTCTCGATCGAAAATGAAAGAGATGGTTCTGATGCCCGAGGCGAGGTCGCAACACCCAACCTGTAAGGAATCGACTGACGTGGTGAGTCAGACTTGGGACCCAAAAAATAAGGAGGGAGATAACAGTGTGACTTACCCTGGGAGCTAAGGGCGAGGCAGGGATGGGGGGTATGGGCCCTAGCGCACTGGGGGCATAGTGTATCGCACGAATGCCTCGTGCATGGGTGTTGCTTGGATGTATGGGGCAATTATAACTGTGTGTTTTCTCAAATATAGTTGGAACGAATCCCCAGCCCAATGACCCTTGGCCCTCATGACGTCGAAGGGCATGCCCCTGAGGAGGTACTCGAGTGTGGAACCGATCCTTATCCCATGCCCTTGCAGAGGTTCGAGCCCAGCGGCGTTCGAGCCCAGCAGCGTGCACTGCTTCCCCGACCTTCTCCAGGAACTTTGCATTGGTGAGCGGGCGACAGGTGTGCATGGCTTTGTATGCGAAGAGGTGTGAAGCCTCCGAAGGCTGGTTGATCTGAAGGTGATGGTTCAGGGCTGCAGTGGGGTCTGTGTCCCCATTCTGTGACGCCCAATAAACGTCCTTGCCATTGACCACGTTGGCTTTGGTTCTGGGGAGATGGAGCATGGTGACCTTGAGGTTGTTCTGTTGAAACGTAATAAGTACATACATATCTTATCTATAGCAGTTACGACATTACAGTAGTATCGTACATATGATTACCATATTAGGGTACTCCGTTACGCACAAAAGTGGGCGCAACTCCAATATGGAGGGCGCAAGTCTTATCAGTATCACACGTGGTGATATTGAAGACTTCTGGGGTGTTTCACATCAGGCGTCACTGAAAACGTGATATTGTGGACACCTTTACTCATCACTTTTACGCAAACGGACATGGGTGGACCATAGGGACTGGTTTTCCTATAAATGAGGGGAGTAGAGCCCCTCTAAGAATACAAGTCGTTCACTCTACGCACACTTGAGCACTCCTCTCTACAAACCTCTCTATTAGTCTCTATACCTGTTGAAACGTAATAAGTACATATGTATCTTATCTATAGCAGTTACGACATTTACAGTAGTATTGTACATATGATTACCATATTAGGGTACTCGGTTATGCCCAAAAGTGGGCGCAACTCCAATATGGAGGGCGCAAGTCTTATCAGTATCACACGTGGTGATATTAAAGACTTCTGGGGTGTTTCACATCTTGTGGACACCTTTACTCATCACTTTTACACAAACGGACATGGGTAGATCATAGGGACCGGTTTTCCTATAAATAAGGGGAGTAGAGCCCCTCTAAGAATACAAGTCGTTCACTCTACGCACACTTGAGCACTCCTCTATACAAACCTCTCTATTAGTCTCTATACCTTCACAAGGTGAGACTCCATGACACTGTTTGCTGCGCTGTTTGCTGCGCTGTTTGCTGCGCTGTTTGCTGCGCTGTTTGCTGCGCTGTTTGCTGCGCTGTTTGCTGCGCTGTTTGCTGCGCTGTTTGCTGCGCTGTTTTGTAACGTTTCCACTGAACGTTGATCCGACTTGGATCCAATGGGTCTTCCTTGTTTCAACTCTGAGCAAAGCGCACGGCTTCTGAACTCAGGAACGATTTGTACAACTTGTAAAGGGCGAATAACCAAGAAGGTCCCCTAATACCGCCTAGCTTGAGGTTCGTTACAAGGTGGCAATGCCTAACACTTAAGTTGGCAACAAGGTAGTCACAAAGAACAATGACTCTGCTATAAGACTGTCTGCACTTCCTGAGAGTAATACAGGTGGATGTCAAGACAACTAAGCTAACGAACCATAGCATAGCTGGTACAGTATTTATAGTAAGTGTCCATCAGGTTATGAAGCCGACACATATAGTATGAGTAATAATCACAAAGGATGACTCACACGTCAATAAGCGAATGTCTAATCACATCAGTAAGAACAATAGTAAGCATGAGTAATTGCGCGACTAAGCGACACTAAGAAATCACCAATCAATGAATAAGCATGAGGGGAAATGTCATCCACAACAGTAATAAAACCATGCATCAGTAAGCAATGGTCTCGGTGCTAACACAGGCGCTCCCTGGACTAATCCATCAATAACACTTTCCTGAAAGGGGATCAAACCCGGCCCGCTGGAGTGCGTTCCAACGGCAGCCACGGCCCGCTGACATCGGCAGCTACA
This sequence comes from Lactarius quietus, assembly GCA_015025155.1. Lineage (NCBI taxonomy): Eukaryota > Fungi > Basidiomycota > Agaricomycetes > Russulales > Russulaceae > Lactarius > Lactarius quietus. Next base: position 71,720 of record WITN01000160.1, on the reverse strand, counting down.
GGTCGCTGGTCTTACACCACACAATCACTATTTGTCGTCGTTAGTCGTCTTTAGGACACAACTGTCTTCCGCCAGTTCCAATGGCTACCTTTGCGTTTTCGTCCCCTGAGTTATGGGTTAGGTCGGATATGTACTGCGACCCGGGACTGTTCTTCCATCCTGCGCTGCCCCCTGGCTTATTGCTTAGGTCAGATCCCGTGACCTGGGGTTTTCATCACATGACCGTGTCACGTGGTCCTTGCTCGTCCTGTAATAGTCCTCCTGCCAGCCTCTGGGATTCTTCCACAAGTGATCATGTTACTCACGAGCTGGCGGACCTTGCACGCCTCTTCATAGGCTAGGTAACTGTCGTCTTCTGCCGCTACGAGTGCACGTACGGCCTCTTCTTCTTCGATATCCTTTTGATCACGTGCCTCCCAGGTATGCGCCTCTGGGTAATCATGGCAATTCTTCCAGTGCTCATGTAAACACCTGCGCTGTCTTTGGCTAGGCGCAGGGTCTGAGCGTAACATGTTTGCTGCGCTGTTTGCTGCGCAACAATACCTTCACAAGGTGAGACTCCATGACTCCATGACACTGTTTGCTGCGCTGGTTGCTGCGCAACAGGTTATGGGCCCTGCTACATGGGTGCCATTGCGTTCATTGCGAACGACGATGATTGTTGAGCTGTTTAACTACAGTTGCTGTTGTCGACAACACCATCAAGGCTACCCTTGGCAACCTAGTATTGTGTTCTACAGAGCACAATAAGTCCTCAGGGATTGCACCGATTCAGTCTCAGTAGTGTGAGATGGCCACGGGCACTTGAGGCAGTTTCCGCCTTGCTAGATGAGGAGGAGACTATGCTAGGCTCTCTCTTTTACTCATACCAGTATTGTGAATAGCATGCTGATGTCTCACAAGCCTTCACAGATACTATGTCGTCCCAACTTAACACCTTCGTCCCCGTCTTTGACGGTCAGGACTACGGCAGCTGGGCACGTGCAATGAAAGCCTTTCTGATGGCGCAAGGGCTCTGGGGTTATGTTGATGGTACCAATGAGGAACCATCTCACCCCGTCGAACCCACTCCTCCGAAGCCTCTTTCTGACAAAGCTTCTGAGAAAGAAGCTGATGTCTTTAAAGCTCAATCAGAAATTTACAAAGAGGATAAGGAGAAGTATGATGAACTGATGGAAGATTATCCTGATGACTTGAAAAAGTGGCAGGATAAGAATGCCATGGCAATTGGCAACATCACTCTTCGTCTCGCTTCCTCCCTTCAGCAACTCTTTGCATCTATTTCTGATGCTGACGACTTATGGCGTAATATCAAAGATACTTACTCCCTTCCTACCATCCCATCCATCTACAAAGACTTTAAAGAGGTCATCAGTATCCGGTTCAATCCAAACCAGCATCCTGGCCCAGTCTTTGACAAGATGGTTGCAGCCTTAGGTCGTCTTGCAGAAGTTAACTTTGGCTTTGGTCTTAGTTCGCGCAATATGGAGCTTGACCCACTCTTGCAGGCTATGATAGTCATGGCCAACTTTCCGTCCAAATGGGAACATCTTGTTCCTATTATCCTTTCCGGCACTCGTCTTGATAAACTAACGGTCATGGATGTTCGTACAACCGTGATCAATCACTTCAAGATGGAAGCAAACCGTGGACGAGTCAAGAGCGGGCAATCTGCCCAGAAGATCTCTGCCGTGAAGCACAAGTGTGAAAACCCTCGCTTTACCAAGCAGGGTGCTCAGCAGCAGCCTTCATTGTCCACCACACCCTCTAACAACCAGCAGCGGCCTAACAACCAGCACGGTACTAGAGGTGCAGGATGAGGCAAGTTCAACAAGGGCAAGGGTCGTGGTCAACCTCAAGGCCACTCCCACATCGCATCCGTCGTCGCACTCCCATCTCCCACTTCATCTACCATCGCCCAAATTGGGCATTCATCTATTACCACCCGCACCGTCTCCCAGTCCCCTCCTACTAGGACTCCGGGCATCTACCCCTCTGTTAACAATGCACTTTCACTCGCTGAGCGTTTGGAAGTCCCAGCGACTATCCAAACGACGAAGACGCTTGAGCAGTGCTTCTCTGATTTCGATCGAGAAGTTCACACATGTTCCAATTGGAACTATGACGAGGAGTATGACTCCGAAGTTAATGTCGACATGTTGCAGCCGGGTCCTTCCAAATATATGGAGGACTTTGAGCGCACAACTACCTACGGTGAGTCAGAATTGGCCTCCATCTTCGATAGTATGTCAATGGACTCACATGACTCTGATAAAGAGAATCGTGCTCCTACTCCCGAAACAGGGGAGTATGAACTACACGAAGAAGGGTATGTCGATCATCCTTCCCTTCCTCCCCTGGAAGTTGTTGTTGCCTCTGGCAAAACCTACCATCTGTATACTAAAGATGAGTATGGTAATGCTACGCATACACAAACTATCAGAGCTCGCAGTTCTGCTGAGCTGATAGATGTGGTCTACAGGCAGCATCAGGACTTTGTGCGAAGGCAAGGAGAAGCAATGATGCGAGGAGAGGTACTGGAGCCTACGACTCCAGAGATGCGGATCATAGACCAATTATATGGGTCTTGTGATGGGACTCCTGCAGGGTCTCATGCACCAACGCCTGAGCCTGATCTCTCAGCTTGGGACCCAATGATGAACAGTGAGGACACTGTTTCCCTTGATTGGGGAACAGATGAAGAAAGGTACGCCTTTCTCACACAGCACTTATATAATGCTGACAATCAGACAGCCTTGGACCTCTTACTAAAAAGTATAAGGATACCAAGTTGTAAAAATAAAAATGTACTGTCTGTAGTGTCTCCATTGTACAGTATGAATATCGGCGTTGTAAGGCCAGCCCGAGCGTTGTGCCTGAATCCCTCTATTTCTCGTATTGTGATCATTCATCTACCTCGTTTCCTGAGCCTGTCTTGTTTTGCCTACCTTGGCATATGCTTTTATTCCTTTTACGAACCCTCCTTTTGTCCCTCCCTTTTAGCTTAGGTACTATCTTCTGTACTTAAACCGGCATGTTTCCAGGAAATAAACAAGCAATCGTTTTCCCCCCAAGTTAGTACTCACATTTTGTATTCCCTTCGTCCTGAGAGTCAGGCCGCCGAGGCACTTGAAGGACCAGTCCTGTCACCCACTTTAACCTCTTACCTCCCCCCCTTTTGGAGTTGGATCACACTCTGCCACACGAATCTCATGCACGCACTTTCGAGCGCGTACAGCGTGCTTGATGTTTTAAAATGCGAGCATGATCAATATTTCACACAGTGTGCTAAGTGTCGAGAAAAAATAAGCTCCATGTGGCTATTAGACTCAGGAGCTTCGGCGCACTTCACTAATAAAATTAGTGACTTCATTGAGTATGAGCCAGCAGAAGAATCTGACCAGATACCGGTTAGAACTGCGTCTAATACTATTTATGTAGAAGGATCTGGTACAGTGCTTCTAAAGCACTATATAAACGATGCTCTAGTAACTACTAGAGTACATCCAGTCCTTTACATACCTAAAATGACAACGCGGTTGCTTTCTATGGGAGCATTCTTACAACAAGGTATGCATGTAATGGGCAACGTGCAACATATTACCTTATACCATAAAGTACAATCTTTTGTCCAATGTAAACCCATTTTAAGTGGACATCCATTATATTGGTTAGATGCGCAATCTATTGAAGTAGAAGTACAGTCGGCAGAAATGCCACTGATCTACAAAGTAGATTATGATCTCATGCATCGTCGCCTCAGACACCCATCCAAAGAGGTTCTAAGACATGCTAAGGATTATACAAAGGGTTTTCCCAATGGAATTACTATTCCTACAACTGATGGTATTTGTCCAGGATGTGCGCAAGGCAAAATGCCTGCAGCATCTCATCCACCATCTGATACTAGGGCTAAAGCTCCTTTTAGTCGTGTTCATTCCGATCTAAAAAGCTTCCCTATACCGTCATACCATAAATATAAGTATTTTATCGTCTTTTTAGACGATTATACTTCATATGCATGGGTATCACTCTTACGCGACAAAGCTTCAGCAATTGGCGCGCTTAAACAATGGTTAGCGTTAATTAAAAATCAATTTAACATTACCATAAAAGAGTGGATGTCCGATGCCAGCGGTGAATACAAATCAGATGTGTTCCTTAAAACTTTAAAGGATGATGGCATTACAGTGCTACAAAGCATACCTCACACGCCACAACAAAATGGACGTGCTGAACGCTTTATGCGCACAATAATGGACAAAGCGCAGTCAATGTGACTTGATGCTTGTATACCACAGTCTTGGTGGGAATTTGCAGTATTACATGCTGTACATTGTTATAATAGAACACCTATGAGTCGCCTTAAATGGCAAACACCATACTTTCTATTAAACGATGAAATTCCAGACATTTCTCATCTCAGAGTGTTTGGATGCGGTGCTTATGTGCACATCCCAGAAGCTCGGTGTATAAATAAATTATCCCCCAAAAGCGAGCTGATGATCTACTTAGGTAGACCTTCTGGAATGAAAGGCGATGCCTTTATGCGTCATCATAATGCCGTATTCTATTCAGATAAAGCTCTGTTTGATGAAATGTTATTCCCAAATTGTACTACTGGACCAAGAGACGGTAGAACAAGGGGAACAACCCAGTTGAATAAACCACCATCTAATCAACCACCCATTGATGCGTCTGAAGACACCACTCCTGGTGATCTTGACTCACCACTTCCCGAGCTTCTTAAAGGGAGACGCGCTCGACAACCCGACGGGGTTGATCAGGTTCCAGATGAACCTGAGGCTGCTGTTCAGCCTGACGAGCCGCATGCTCCGCCTCCCGTACCAGATCCTGTACCTCCTCCATTTGAGCCAAGGAGATCTGGACGTGTGAGGAAAACAACTACTCTTCCTGAAAATGTCTATGGAGATAAACCTCCTAGTAAAACACTAGCAGACATTGAGCGAAGTCGTACTTGGCGAAAACTGGTAACAAACCAGCCGGGTAGCTCTTGGCAGTGTTCATGCCAAGATCAGCCGATTCCAGGAGGAATTCCTGAGCAAATCGAGCCTGATCCTCCAAGTACAAAGAGTGACTCTTCGCATGACTCAGAGGATGAAGTAGATCAGCAGTTGCTGACCCGCCTTGCTCAGGAAGGGGGAGTCAAATTCCTGGATCTATTGCTTGCTAAAGCAATTTCACTGCTAGATCTGGAATCACCTGATACCTCCAATATTCGTGAATGGACCTTTAGGGACATTCTAAAAATGCCAAGTGATATACAGGAGGAGTGGCATAAAGTGTGTCGTGAAGAGTTAGAGTCTCTTCGCAAATGCAAAGTCTTTGAACTTGTTGACCCGCTGAAAGGCAGAAAGGTCATAAAGAATCGATGGGTATTTGACTTAAAGTCAGATGGCCGGAAGAAAGCCAGGCTTGTAGCCAAGGGCTTCTCTCAGGTTGAAGGCATTGATTATGACGAAATATTCTCACCCGTGGTACGGTTTGAGACTGTCTGGATGATGTTAGCGCTTGCAGCGTTAAAAGATTGGCACATCTCCGGATTAGACGTCAAAACAGCTTTCCTATATGGTGAACTCGATGAGGAACTATATATGGAACAACCTGAAGGGTTTAAAAACCCCCGCCAGAAAAACAAAGTGATGTGTTTAAAACATGCCATATATGGACTAAAACAAGCTGCTTTAGCATGGTGGAAAGTGCTTGATAAATCCATGGCTACGTTAGGATGCACACGCTTACTATCAGACTCAGGTTTATTTGTTAACGCAGATAAAACTATTGTAGTGATAGTATATGTCGATGATGTTCTATTCCTTGGAAAGAACAAATCAGACATTAGTTCCCTAAAGGAACGCTTTATGAAAATCTGGGAATGTTGTGACCTTGGTGATACCCAAGAGTTCTTACGCATGCACATTATTAAATCCAAGGGTCGAATCCTTGTTGATCAAGTAGATTATCTACATAAAGTGCTGCAGCATTTTAAGCTCACGAACGTGAAAGCGGTTCCCACACCGCTACCTGAAGGGTATCAACCAGTACCCAATAAAGGTTCACCAGACCCAGAAATTCGCGCGTCATTCCAACAAGTGATAGGATCACTCCTATACATTATGATTGGAACTCGACCAGATATTGCCTATGCAGTGACGAAACTTGCACAGTATGCTGCAAACCCCACACAAGATCATTTAAATAGGGCACTATATATTTGCCGCTATCTAATTGGTACTTCTAGTTACGCTTTAGTCTTTGATGGCAAAAACGATGGGGGTTTATTAGCATATGCAGACTGTGATTGGGCTTCTGACCCAACAACAAGAAAGTCTACTACAGGCTACTTAGTTAAATTAGCTAATGGAGTATTCTGTTGGAATTCTAGAGCGCAGAAATCAATTGTGCTGTCTTCCACAGAAGCAGAATACATGTCTATCTCAGATATGAGTAGACAGTTGGTCTGGATTCGATCTCTCTTTGAAGAGATTGGAATATCTTTAGAACCAATTCCATTATGCGGAGACAATCAAGGCTCCATATTCCTTGCTTCTAATCCTGTACAGGAAAAGCGAATAAAACATATAGACCTACGCTACCACTACATTCGCGAGGTCATTCGCTTAAAGAAGATTGAACTATTGTTCATAGAAGGAGCCGAAAACCCCGCAGATTTATTTACTAAGAATCTGGGACGCATAAAGTTTCTTAAATTTAGGGAACAACTAGGACTAGAGTTTTACTCATCCTAGAAAGAGAATGAAATCGTCGCATAGATCTCGGAAGAGCCTGACATTCAGATGGCATGCCTATGCATCTGAGTCAGACCCGATTATTTTAGAAGATGTGTCGAGTAATGCCTTTGCATGGCACACTCGCAGAGAAGTGGAAAAGATCGAACTTTACCAAAAGTTCAACCTTAGTCCCAATCTTCTTCATGTGACTCTTTCTCTCTCAACACTGATGACATGATGAAGGAATAGGCTTCATGCGCAAAGTGAATCTTCGAATAATACACGAATGATCCTTTGATTGCTGTCATCAATAATCTCTACTGTACTATATTACTTTGCTCAGTACATACACGGTATACTTAGCAAGGGGGAGTGTTGAAACGTAATAAGTACATACGTATCTTATCTATAGCAGTTACGACATTACAGTAGTATCATACATATGATTACCATATTAGGGTACTCTGTTACGCACAAAAGTGGGCGCAACTCCAATATGGAGGGCGCAAGTCTTATCAGTATCACACGTGGTGGTATTGAAGACTTCTGGGGTGTTTCACATCAGGCATCACTGAAAACGCGATATTGTGGACACCTTTACTCATCACTTTTACGCAAACGGACATGGGTGGACCATAGGGACCGGTTTTCCTATAAATGAGGGGAGTAGAGCCCCTCTAAGAATACAAGTCATTCACTCTATGCACACTTGAGCACTCCTCTCTACAAACCTCTCTATTAGTCTCTATACCTTCACAAGGTGAGACTCCATGACACTGTTTGCTGCGCTGGTTGCTGCGCAACACGTTCCAGTCCTGATTGTATGATAGGTGCTGGGTGGTGATGTTGATATTTGGGTTGAAGCTAGTCAGAGTTTGTACCGTGAACTCGCCGAGCCTAGCCAAGGTGTAGAAGCATGTGGTGAGGCAGGCCAATACTGCTGCGTCGAGTGGTTTGTCCAGGTCAAGCTGACTTCGGACTGCTGATATGAAATCTGGAGTGTACGGGTACTGTTTCTTCTTCCTGGACATGCTAAGTGTCAACTTGTCCACTGCGCACAGCATGGTGTCCATTTCCCTCTTCTCCAGGGCCCACAGGATGCTATGAAGCAAATGCCATGCCTGTACTCTGTTCAGGTAGTTAGATATGGTCTTGCCTGAGTACGCAGTGGCCATGTGGGCAACAAAGGCTGACAGTAGAGCCTGGGTTGCTGGCGCTCTCTCCACCTCTGGAACCCCTTTCTCGTTGCAGAAGCAGTGTCACATTAGGAGGCCTGCACCATACGTGACTTGCGTGTCCTCCTCCCACATGTGGAGCATTGTGTCCTTCACGCACTCATGTTCTGTTTCACTGAGGCTGGGGGTGCTGCTTGGGGCTGGGGTGGGAAGAATAGGGGCCCATCTTCAAAGCCGATCCTTGGCGAGGCAATGCAGGCAAAGGAGGGAGGGGATGGGGGTTAGGTTTTGTGAATACGGCGCGGGGCCTTTGGTTGATGAGGTGGACACTGTAGGGATAGGGAGAGCCCTTGGACAGGTACCGGTCACTCTTCGTGACTTGTTTGGTGGTAGTTGGTTATCGGGGGACCCGCCATTCGCATCTCTTGGGCACACCAGGCCTCTGATCGCGACCCTTCTTGCCAGGTCTCCCAGGTCAGACATCGACAAGGAAGAGCCTGACATCTTTGGGGATGGCGACAGAGTGGAGCCAGAGGGTGGGGGGAGGATAATGGCTGTGGGAGGGAGCGTCTGCGGGGTTCTGTGTGCTAGGGATATACCTCATGTATACCGGTCTATTGCTAGCCTCCGAAGATTGGAGGATGTGCCGAAAGACCTGATTGGTGGGCTTATTGGCGCTGCATCCCTTCCACCACCCTTCAACAACCCCTCGATTGTCACCATATACCGCAATGTGTTCGCCCTCTCATGTAAACGAGCATAAGTAGATAGTGAGGAGCTTGAAGCTGATTGCTTCTGCCCACTGGATGTCTCTCCCCTGGGATTTCCATCCATGGGTGAGCTTCCATGCCTGCCACTTGGAACCAATGGTAATTGCGATGCCAAAACCTGAGCTTGCATCAGAGTAGGCCTCATAGTTGGTGGGAGGCTGTGGCTCGTGGATGGGGTGGGAAACATCCAAGCATCCAAGCTGGAGTTTCCACCAGGCGAGGTCATCAGGTGTGTCTCAGGGAGGGGTATGTGGGCAGAAAGGATTGTTGTTGAAGGTGGTGAGCATGGCCTTCAGGCTGGTGAGGTATGCCTGGCCTGCAGGTATGACCAGCTATGTGTGTAGCAGTTTCCTGTATAACTTTTGTGTTTTGGTGAGGTTGTGGGTGCATGTCACCTCCCATTTGGCGATGGCGGTCCGACACCTAACCTTTTTCTCCTCAAGAAGATACACAATTCGTGTTTGCAAGTTCCACTGGAACCCAAGATATGGGACCTCTGTTGTGAAAGGGACATATTTTGATAGCTCCCATTGAATCCCGAGGCGCGTTGAGACTTTGTCAAGGTCAGCATCTGTATAGGAGAAAATTTTGTCAGTGCCTGCACTGGGGAAGGATAAAGCCAGATCGAGGAGTGTTGTACTGCAGTCCTCATCGTACTCCTCTGAGGTGCCATTCGGCAGGTCTTCCCCCCTGTACCATATATGGCTGCCATCCTGCCTTCGACCTCCATGCGCCTGGATGTCATTGCACCATCTGACGTGCAAGGCATTGTAGCCCTCAAGGTGTGAGTGTGGGACCCTGAAGAAAATGTGGTCGTCGACCCACTTTGCAACCAGGCCAATACTGCAGGCATGAAAAATGTCTGCCCCAGCGTCAGTGACTATCCCGTATACACCCCTTGCTGAGGTGAGGCTGAAGTTGTTACAGGTGTTGATAGCAAACTGGTCTTCTGAATTGGGGCAGACAACCAAGCTGGGCCATTGTGATGGCGCTGCAGGGATTGTCCTGTAGGCTTTGGCGACGTCTTGGATTGATGCCTGAGACCCTGGGGGGAGGCGAGCGACAAGGAGGGTGACTGTGTTGAACGTGCCCCAGGTGCAGGGGAAATCGTTGCCATTGATATGTGAGTTGATGGAGGGAGTATGTGGCAGCGGATTGTAGGGGTGGGAGAAATTATGCACCGCCCGGAACTTTCCGGGTTTCGATGTCTTGGGACAAGAGACAATGGGGATGTCTGAAAAGGCCCCAGGGCCGCTTCCATCTGCGCCTGTGTGAACAGGCCAATGTAATGCCTGGTAGAGAACTTGTTATGTACAATATCGTTATATACATTAAAATGTGTTCTGATAGAGTGATTGGGAGGGGTATACTGTTGACACAGACCAGTTATCTGGATTCCTGTGTTGTTAGGATGATTGAGTCATCCTGTAACTAGCGGTATCTATCTTGATCCCCTTATGGGAATGGACTATTTTAAGATATCTTTATTGTCTTTGTTCCATGTATAGTAGTTCCTTTGTTCTTATTATCAAGATACCAGTAGTAGCTGTATTTAGATCAGCTGACGTGGCAGTACAGTGTTCTATTTGGTTTCCAACCAATAGTTGTACTTGTGCTACAATTACAGATACACGCACGTGCTGTATTGGGGTGCACGGACCATGTGTGCACAGACCACCCTGAGTAGTATATAAGGGTCTCTGTTTTCGTCTTCACACTTCAGAGTTCCTTCAACCTCTGAAGTGTAAGTCCCCACTGTTACTTTACTCTTTCACACCTTTCTAACACTCTAGTATAGAACTGTTTCTCTTATAGGTGTGTTACTATGTAATATAGAGTTCCTTCAACCTCTGAAGTAACTGTTTCTCTTATAGCTTTCTAGCTAACTTCTAAGACATCAGTTGCTATCTGTGCAACATATACATGACCTGGATCTTGGGGATCCTGAGGTCAAAACCTTTTGCCAGCCCTTGTACAAGGAGCGGGTATCTCTCCTCCAAGTGGTACTGTGCCAGTGCCTCTGCCCATGCATGCTGGTTGTACGGGGAGAGGGGGTTAGACCTTCTCTGCATGAGGGCAGCTCTGGGCTCCATGATTGCCCTTCCTGCACCCTGAACAGTGGTGACGATCTGGGTGGTTTGTGGAACCACACCCTTTGGTAATTTGCCAATTGAAGCAGAGGGAAAGGCCATCTAGTGCGAGAATGCACCCTTGCTTGTTCTTTCTGGCGGCATTGGCAGATCCATCCCACAACCTGGGGGTGGCACACTTCATGAAGGAGTGTTTGTGGTGGCCAAGACAGATGGTGCAGACTCCCCCACGCGGGCCTGCGCCAGACTGAAAAAACTCATTTTTGACCTTCTTGCCACGCTGAGCATTGTCTCGTGCCCACCCCTCCAGGCGACCCAAGGACGAATCCTGGTTGTGATATGGGGAGTGGGAGTGATGTTGCCTTCTGTAGGACTCAGCATGCAGCGGTGAGCGCGACCATGCACGGTGGTGTCTCCCATTGGACTGAGAGTCACCAATGGCTCTGCGCAACTGGATAGGGGGTAAGAGAAAACAGGCAGAGATGCAGGGGTCGGGAAATAGCGAGCGCCAAGAAAGTGAGCAGCAGACAGCACATCAGCACACGAGCGGAGAGGCGAGCAGCAAATAGCGCACAACAAGAAGCAAACAGTGAGCAGCGCAGGCAACAGCCAGGGGTGGGTAGCAAGTGGGATAAACCAGGCAGTGGCAGCGACAGCAAAGGCGAGCAGAAGAATAGGCACCCAGTGGGTGGCAGAGCAGCAAGCAGTGGATAGCAAACAGCGAACAGTGAGCAGCAGACAGTGAACGGCGTACAGCGAGCAGCAGGCAGCGAACAGCAAGCAGTAGACAGCAGACAGCAGACAGCGGGCAGCAGACAGTGGACAGCAGACAGCAGACGAAGAGCATTGGATAGTGAGCCACAGATAGTGGGGGGTGGATCACAATTCAGCGATTAAAGGACATTGAACAGCATGCAGCAACCAGCAAACAGCAGGCAAAATGTTGTACGTGATGCGATGGGAGTAGTGTGTAGCAGCAGAGCAAGCGATGTGTTGATGCACCATGGTTAATAGGTTTTTTTGAAATGAGGAGACGAACAAGAGGAGGACAGGGGAGAAAAAAGGGGAACAAAGTTAGCCAACAATTTTTGAGGATGTTTGGAGAACGGGGACGCACCAGCTCAATCTCCCTGTCACAGGCCACATTTTCCCTGTTGCGGATAGTGTTTTCCCTGTCACGGATGGCATTATTGAGTTCATCTGTGATGGCACGTAGAAGATCCTCCTGGATTAGCTCTATATTAAAACCCTGGTCTCGTTTGAGGGCGTCGAACCACTCGCACCTTATGAGACTCTGGTAGTGTATCAGGGCACATCAGCCGTTGAGCTGCAGCTTTTGTGGGTGTAATTCCATCTTTAAGTGTCACTATCTTGTGGGCCAAGGCCCAAGGATGAACCTGTGCATGCTGCAGGGAAAGGGAGGAGAAGGCATGCTCTGCACAGGGAAAACTGCGTGGGGGTAGGAGAGGAAAGTGCGTAAGCTGCATAGAGAATGGGCTGGAGCACGAAGTGCTTCTTGATCGAAAATGGGAGTTTTGTGTCCGAGGCGAGGTTGCGACACCCAACCTGTAAGGAATCAAATGACGCAGCGAGTGAGTCTTGGTACCCCCAAATTAGGAATGAAGATGAACACAAGAGGGCATGATGTAGTGAATGAGCGCTATGTGAATGGGAGCAGCTTGAATGTATAGGATTGTACCCAAGTGCATCCTTGGCAGCTGGGAAGGTGTGCGCCTGACCTTGCATGCAAATGGGCGCGGGACTTCCGAGAGCTGGCCCAACTGGGAGATGGTGCACCATGGCTGCTGTGAGCTCCATGTCACCACTTTGGGAGGTCCAGAGTGTTGTATTGTTGTCACTCTCAGCAGCCATGGTCCTAGGGTGGTACAGCACCTTCATTTTGAAGCTGTTGACAAGCAGCGGCCTTCATCGCATGCTGCAGTGCTGTATTACGAGGCTGGTGAGGTATGTAATGGGGCTAAAAACTATTCGCAGCCTGGACCATGAATTTTGGAGTCTGGCAGAGGTGTAAAAGCAGGATGGTGAGGGGGGGGCAATGACCGCTGAACCAAATGGTCTTGTCCGGGTTGCAATGACCCAGAATTGCTGGTGGTGGGGTAATGGGCTTTGGGTGGTGTTCCTCTTTGAGGTAGTGAGTGCGCGGCAGCCATGTGTGCAGCGACCGACAGGAGTAGGACCTGGCTCACTGGTGCCTGTCATGTTTCCTCCTTCCCTGTGTGGAGCCTCATGCCCTTTGCTACGCCTGTTCCACTTCACTGGGGGTGTTGGGGCAGGATGGTCAGGGTCTGTAAGCCATCAGAGCCGGGCTTGGAAAGGCAAAGCAGGCGAAGGATGAGGGGAAAGGGTGAGTGTGGGGTTATGCGCCAGGCATGGGCGGGACCTCTGACGCGGTGTTGTAGTTGGAGGACAGTGAGGTGCCGTGACATTATCTCATGTGTTCTCTGCTATCTGCCTGCCTGCGGCTTAATGCTTGAAGCAGCATCATTCCCCAACTCTCGCACTTTCACCAGTAGGTGCCTGATGGCAGCCCTTCTCGCTCGCTCCTCGGGTTAGAGATCGACAACGAAGCATCGGGCCTTGTCAGGAACAAAAAGGCCAACACCCATTAAGCTTTAGGGCAAGAGGCAGCCTCATGCAGGTGAGTTAGAGGGGCTGTGCGTGCTAGGGATGGGCTATTTGTGTATATGTCACAGTTGCAATCCGCCAAGGCTGGAGGAAAATATGTGGCAGCAGGAGACTGATCCCGCTGGTCTGTTGGCACATGATAGGAAAATCGGGGATGACAGCCTCTTCCTGCTGAACATCCCTTCCTGGGACATCACCATATAGCCACTGGACACCCTGCCCACCAACTTAGGCAGACCGTGTTTGCAACATGAGCTGCCAGGCCTGCATCAGGGTACACCCATATTTGCTGTGGGCACAGGGTTTGGGTCTGGGCCTGGACAAGGTATCAGCCCAGCTGAGCCATTGCCCTCGCCTGCTCGGGTCGTCTGAAGAGTCTCGTTGGCAGGTTGTATGGCAGGAACTGAACTTATTGAGGCAGCGAGAATGACCTTGAAGTTGTCCTCACAGCCGCCTAGCACCCATCCTGACTCCTGAGTATTGAGGGTCCACAGTTCTCCTCACAATTCTGTGGTTGATGTTCACCAAGAATTTTGAGGTGTCATTTGGCCCCTGGTGCATTGTGGTTGGTATGGAGGACCACATTGGCTGTGAACTAGACATTCACTCAAGGTGAATGTAAATGATGGGGGGCCTAGGACACTAGGTGGAGGCAGTAGGGGTAGTCTGGTAGGCTTCCATGACATTGCAATTGAGGTTTGGGGCTCTGGGTCCAAAGGCGTCTGGTAGAGCAATGGCTGTGGGGATGCCCTAACCTAGTTGGTGTATGGGAGATAGTGCTGTCAATGTGGAGGTCGAAGGACATGATGTTTGACAGGGGACCATGGGGATGAGCAGGGTTATCCCATGGCTGGGAGCTTTCCCTGTTTGGCTGTCTTCAAGACCAGGTGCAGAGGGGATGACACCTGGATTCTGGAAAGCTGTAAGCAAAAACAGGGAGGGGGCGGGAGGGAGCCAGCCTAGCAGCTGGTCATAAAATTGTTATCAACAGATGAACTTGTCGCGCGGAAGCTCCTTGGGCCCATTGTCAGCTTCTTTCACAACTGGGCTGTCAGTGTAAGTGGCTTGTGGAACTGCCTCCCTTGGGCCTGTCAACCAAGGCATTGGCAGAGTAGTCACCACTTGCAGCGACTGGCCACCCGCTCGACTTACTTGGGCAGGGCTGGCTGAGCTATCCGACCCTAATTGTGTATTGTGAAGGCCCGTTCACGGCACTCTAGGTGTAGCATTATCACCTAACGCTGGTTCGACTTGAACAGGTCTGCGACGCAACGGTCGAGTATACAGATGAATCTTGGAATTACTGGCAACTTAGCTAGTTGCACTGCCACTAGGTCAAGTCGAAGTGACACTAGGGTACCCAAAGGGCAAACTTTAATCGAGTGATTGGAAGAAGATGAGAATGGTGACAATTCAAGAAGACCAAGCTGGAGAGCTGTGGTCTTCTTACTACAGTTTATATACAAGTCCTCGCTGGCTTTAAAGCGCAGCTAGAAACCAAACCCTAGTACTGCTATCCTAGTATCAAGTCATAAGTAAGTCCTAAAAATACCTGAAACACCGGCGAACCCAAGTACCAGCGACGCGTAAGTGTCCATGACTAATGTGGGCTTACTATCGTAGTCGTAACCGTATAGTAAGCGTCCTGAACTCTGAGACCTCGTAATAACACTGAGGTATTAGTCCGTATGATGTCAAACTGTGACATTACCCCTTTTTCAGGTAGAACGTCCACATTCGAAAACCCAAGGGATGATTGTCACACCTCGACATATGTTGACCTCTTTGTCCATAATCCTCTGCAGAGCATTCGCCTCTTCCAGGCGACAAGTACTCTTCCTCATCTCGTTACCCACCACATACTGCTCACTCTCCAATGCCTTGATCTTGTTGGCAAGTTCGATGTACCGCTGGGAAACTGCATGGTAACGAAGGACCTCCGCCCACAACGACCAATCTGGGATCTGCCCAAGGGTTAAGTCGACCCCATGGCGATCACCATAGTCCTGTCGCAAATAATGCAACTGGTCGTGCGTGTAATGGCGGTCATTATCCACCGCGTCGAAATCAGGAGCAGCGTGTACTTCACCTTGTTGGATTTCCCCCCTTTCTCCATACACCCATAGACGATGGGGTTGTTGCCAGGCATCACGTGGATGTACTTGGCAACGGTAATGTGATCATTCATGGTCATACGAAAGGCAATAAATCTGGGAGGGATGTTTAGTTTGAATCCATCGGGAGCATCAGCCTTGTCCTGAGCACGCTGCTGCTCGGCTCACACTCCACCTCCATGATAGTCTGGGAAGCAAGGGCTCTCTTTTGCTGCTCCCACACCAGCTCTTCTTCCTCGCCTCGACCTCCTCGGAGTAAATGATACCCCTTCATCTTGGGATCCCGGTATTTCACGGGGATCTTGGTTTTCTTTGTCCGAGTCATCTTCCCTGGCTCAGATGGTGGTGTGGATATGAACACCCCAGGACGTCGCAGGGTCCATGATGATGTTGGTAGGAGGGTCGACATTGATATATTGAGGCGTTGGCGGCGGAGGGACATGGACAGGGTTGTGGTTACATGTGCAGTTGTTAATGAGTTGTCCGCAGTTGTAGTGGACATGGGAGGAGTCGGCGTCAGGATGACCTGGACATGACAGGGTGGTTTGCTTACAAGACCCACAAACTTGGACCACATCACTGAGGTCCGAGCTGCTTGGCACCTGGATAAGCGTCTGTGGAATAAGGACTGTCTCGACTTGAGTAGCTGCTCCCTCCTCCACCTCCGACTGGTCTTCCTCCAGTCCTCCAGCGTCGTATCTGCATACATCAGGGGTTGCGGGGATGAAGTCCCCTGGTCCAATGCAGCGGAAAGCTGTGGTGACTTCTGCAGCAGTAGGTTCTGGGACAGAGACAGTGGGGGCATAGTAAGAGGAGTTGTCATCGTATGTGTTAGAAGAAGGGGAAGTGGTCATTGTTCGTTGAAGGAAGAACTGATGTGCTTCGTCCAACAAAGAGCCTGCTTTTATGTGTGAGGGATTTGAATTCAAAGACCGTTTGAACTCAGCTAAGGCATCAGGGGCATGTACATCAGTGGCGTTGACCCACTGCGACTCCAAGTCTGGGTACCCCTTCCATTTGATAAGGAATTGTTTGCGCCTTGTTCTGCCGAATTGCCGTTGATCCAGAATCTTCTCAATTTCGTATTCTTCTTCCCCATCGATTAATTCAGGGGGAGGTCTTGAGAAATTAGGTCCATGAAAGGAAGTTTCTCGATAGGGGGTGAGAAGATCGATGTGAAACACGTCGTGAATGCTCCACTTGGCGGGTAATTCCAATCTATAGTTGACAGGGGACATCACCTGAACAATCTGGAAGGGTCCATGCCTCTTGGGCGCAAGCTTGGCGCTCAGCAGGTGAGTCCTCAGGTGACGCCCCTCTAGCCATACGCGATCCCCTATTTGGAATTTGGGCGTATCTTTATGCGATACCCATGACTTCTGGGCTTTGATAATTTGTTTTTGAGCGTGTTCTCATGCTTGTTTGAATTGGTCGAGGCGTAATGCCAATTGCAGAATGGGACTAGGCGTGGAATTCCAATCAGCACGAGGATTATGTCCCATCAACAAGAAGAATGGAGACTGTCCTGTGGCCTCATTAGGCCAGTGGTTGTGCGTGAATTCCACTATTGGAAGATAAAGACTCCAATTATCTTGTCGTTCATTTACCCAAAAGCGTAGATATTGTTCAAGCCACTGATTTGTCCTCTCCAATTGTCCATCTGTATGAGGGTGATATGCGGTGGAAATATTCTGAGTAATTCCTAGTTGTTTGCATAGTTCCCTTGTGAACTTGGATGCAAATCTAGGGTCTCGATCGCTGATTATCTTGTTTGGTAGTCCATACTGCATAAATATGTGTTTGATATACAAGGTGGCTGTTTCTTCTGCATCAATTTCCTCATTACAAGGAATGAAGATGGATGCTTTGGTACAGTCATGATCTGTCACCGTTAGGATTGAGTCATAGCCCTGTGCGATTGGTAATTTAGTAATGAAATCGAGAGCAATAGTCTTGAACGGCATAGCTTCCGGTTTTGGGAATATTGGTTGTAAAGGGGCCTTGATAGGGTGGTTGTTGACCTTATGTCGTTGGCATTCCGCACAGCCTCGAACATAAGCCAATACATCTTGTCGTATAGTCGGCCACCAATAGTATCGTTCTACTATCTTGCCGGTCTTGTTTATTCCTGGATGACCATGCACTGGGGTATCATGATGAGCCGCTATAATTGACTTTCACTCTTCACTTCCCTTTGTAATCACTCTTCTTCCTTCCTTGTACCATAACCATTGATCTTTTTCAACCCATGAGGGTCTACCCATGGTTTGAGGATGCTTTCGTGTTGTATGTTGTTACTACTGGTTGACGTCATTTCTTTTATTGTGAGTGTCGTTGATGGATGGATGGGCATTCCTGTGCGGTGTGTATTTGCATTTTGTATGAATATTTTGTCTGGTAGCACAGTAACGTCTTCATTATCTTGTTCCCCGTGATCGTAGTCAGGTCGTCTTGACAATGCATCTGCTTGCCCATTTGCAGTTCCTTTGATGTGATGAATCTCGAGATCGTATTCTGATAATTCCAGTACTTCCCTTGCAACCTGTCAACTGATTTTCTGGGGTTCTCTCCAGTACTGTAAGTTCATATGATCCAAAAATACTTTAATCTTGTGAGGTGATCCTGCAAGTAAGGGTCTCCAATGATGCAACACTTTGACTATGGCCAATAGTTTGAGGTCATAAATGTCGTAGTTTCGTTCTGCTGCGTTTAATGTTGTGGAATAGTATCCTATGGGGTGCCTTTTGCCGTCAGATTTCTTTTGGAGTAGTACTGCTCCCACCGCGAAACCTGATGCATCTACTTCCAGTTCGAATTGGTCTTGTAATACTGGATGTGCGAGTATGGGTTCACTTGTAACCTGTTGCTTCAGTGTGTCGAATGCGTGTTGTTCTTTTGAATTCCAACACCACTTGGTTGCTTTCTTTGTAAGATCGTTCAATGGTTTGGCAATTGATGCAAATCCTTTGATGAATAGGCGGTAAAAATTGCAAAATCCCAGAAAAGATCATATGTCCTTAACATTTGTTGGCATTGGCCATTTTTCTATGCCAGCGATTTTGATGGGGTCCATGTGTGTTACCCCTTTTTCAAGGATTACCCCCAGGTAATCAAGAGACGAAGAGTGAAAGATGCATTTTTCTGGCTTGAAATATAGATCGTATTTTGCTGCCACTGCCAACACATCTCTGACCACCTTGATGTGGTCTGTCAAGTTTGTTCGAGTGGCAATGCCAATATTGTCCATATAAACCCAAATTGTGGTTCCCTTTGTATCGTGTTTTGCGATTGTGTCTCTATAAATATGATTCATCATTGTCTGGAATGTGGCCGGAGAGTTCGTTAACCCAAAGAACATAACTGTGGGTTCAAAGAGTCCATATGGTGTCTTAAATGCCGCTTTGTGCTCATCTCCCAATTTGATGTGAATGTTGTTATATCCCCATTGTACGTCGAGTTTAGTATAGATGTGCGCCCCACTAAGGTCTTTAATGAGGGTTTGTATGAGTGGAAGCAGATAGTTGTTGTGGATGGTGAACTTGTTGATCCTTCTGTAGTGTTACGTATCGCTCATGGCGGTCATGTGACACTCGCCGCATTAAGGACAAGGATGCGCGCGGGCCGACGAAGGCATGGAAGGAACACTGAAAGATCGCGTGGTGTAAGCCCAAAGGCTTGATGTTGGGACGGACTCCAGCGGGCCGAGGGTTGATCCCCTTTCGGAAGGTGTTCTGGATGGATCAGTCAGGAGCGCTCGTACCTAGCGCCGAGAGTATGCTTACTGAGAGCATTACTGATGCTGACTGAGGGACTTATTCAGGGACTTAGTAATGGTATAGGACGATTAGTGATGCTTCGTCATTCACTTACACATACCTTACTCATGGACACATGCGGACTCATATAGTTGTAGTCATCGCTGACAGCATTAGGCTGTTCCAGCAGTATATAAGTAGTAGCTAGGGACGGTAGAGTCCTTAGCTTGATATTCTCATAGCTACCTCGGTCATAGGTAGTTCCCTGTTAATTGTCAAGCTGACACTCCTTTCTTCTGCGTCGTGTGCCCTTAAGTGTGGCTTATCTATAGAGCCCTTCGTTGGGTCTCTCTTGTTCACTGTGCTAGTTGAGACGTCACCTCACTAGCGTCGGTTCTCGTCAAAACCAACACGTGCCTGTACTAGTGGTCAAGACGGTACAGAAGGTATCGTTAGGCGCTGCGCGAAAAGCCCTTTCGTTACATTATATCAAGCTCAAGTTCGACGACGACCGACGGCAGAAGAAGTCACTCCGCTACTTCGAAGCGGACGCGTTACCACATTCGGTGGTTGCCTGCGGAGGCATTATAATACCCGGCTCCGCCTGCCGAGGCGTGATAAGAATACGACGGTACATTTATGACAACGCCCACAAGAGTCAAACTGGTTGAAGAAGAGTGGTCAATGGGTCCAGAATGTGTAGCATGCATGGGACGGTTTCCCGCCAAAATGGGACGTGCATATGGATCAGTTGCTGAGTCACCACACCCTCTTTCTAACAGAATCACAATACTCAAATGGAGCCATGTGAACAGTCCGCTCGTCGAGGAGCGATGCCGCTTGACTGGGAGCGAGAGAATTCGCCAGCAGCCTTGAAAAGGCTGGGACTTAGATGAACGCTCTGTTGAGCTGTTCATCTCTGTCTACGACAACGCCGCCTGCAGAGGCGAGACAACAATACTCCGTTGCCCTCATGACCGCCCAGTGCTTAACAGCGTGGGCGCTGTTCTAGAAGAGAGGGTAGTGTTACGTATCGCTCATGGCGGTCATGTGACACTCGCCGCATTAAGGACAAGGATGCGCGCGGGCCGACGAAGGCATGGAAGGAACACTGAAAGATCGCGTGGTGTAAGCCCAAAGGCTTGATGTTGGGACGGACTCCAGCGGGCCGAGGGTTGATCCCCTTTCGGAAGGTGTTCTGGATGGATCAGTCAGGAGCGCTCGTACCTAGCGCCGAGAGTATGCTTACTGAGAGCATTACTGATGCTGACTGAGGGACTTATTCAGGGACTTAGTAATGGTATAGGACGATTAGTGATGCTTCGTCATTCACTTACACATACCTTACTCATGGACACATGCGGACTCATATAGTTGTAGTCATCGCTGACAGCATTAGGCTGTTCCAGCAGTATATAAGTAGTAGCTAGGGACGGTAGAGTCCTTAGCTTGATATTCTCATAGCTACCTCGGTCATAGGTAGTTCCCTGTTAATTGTCAAGCTGACACTCCTTTCTTCTGCGTCGTGTGCCCTTAAGTGTGGCTTATCTATAGAGCCCTTCGTTGGGTCTCTCTTGTTCACTGTGCTAGTTGAGACGTCACCTCACTAGCGTCGGTTCTCGTCAAAACCAACACGTGCCTGTACTAGTGGTCAAGACGGTACAGAAGGTATCGTTAGGCGCTGCGCGAAAAGCCCTTTCGTTACATGTAGTCCTGTACAGGGCGTAGCTTTCCGTCCTTCTTTTTGACAAAGAAGAATGGTGACGCGTACTGTGATTTGGAGGGTCTAATGTACCCTTTGTTGAGATGTTCAGTGATAAAGTTGCGTAGTGGTTTGTCTTCTAATTGGGAGAGTTCGTATATAGAACAATTGATGTGATCTGGAGTGTTCTTTTTGAACTCTATGGTGTGATCCCATTCCCTGGATGGAGGAAATCGATGAGATTCCTCTTCACTGAATACCTTTTTGTAGTCGCTGTATTCCTCCAGTACTTGTACTTTTTCTTTGGGTCCTGTGGCGATGGCAAGATCAGTGGCAGCTCCTCTGATGGAACATTGAGCTCCCAGTTCCGTAAGAATATTTTCTTTAGCCGCTTCTGATAGTAGATGGGTTATGACACTTTTGTTTACTTCTGGGTGACAAGACTTGATTATGACTGGTAAGACGTTTTCATCAATAGTCCCATGTCTCCAACTGAAGTTTGGTTCGAAAGTGCTAAGCCATGAATACCCAAGAAGAATGTCTTCTTTTCCTATATCCGTGACCAGGAATCTCATTTTCCTGACGATTCCTTTTGTCAATATTTGTAAATCAATGAAGTGAGTGACCATTCCCTTTTTGTTTTGGGTGTCATCTATATTGAATAGTTGTCTTGGTTGTGGCAATGATGCCATTCCCAATCCCATTTGTTTGATGAATTGATGATTTATGAAATTGTCTGTGGCTCCGGAGTCCACTAGTGCTTTTATATTGGCCTTGTTGCTGCTGGTTCGCATTGATACTGGAATTCGCATAGAACGGAAATGAGTTATGTATACAGCATTGCAACGTAATGCCCTCACCCAGGCTGTCGGGTTCAGGTGTCCCCAAAATCCTTATTCCCCATCAACTCCTGCATGGCCATCGCCTTGAATTCTTCAGTTTCATTGGCCGCTGTTCACAGCCAATCGTTCTTCCTTTCTTCGGTAGTGCGGCTGTCCGCTACCATTTGAGTGATGTGGAGTTCCTCACCGACTTCGGTGCAATCATCCACGACTTCTAGACCACAGGAGTTGCTATATGGCCTTTGTGGTTGGTGCGGTTGACGTGGCTGGGAGCAATTGCGACTGAGATGTCCTTTCTTTTGACAATTATAGCAAGTTACTTCCCTTAGGTCTGGGGGTTGCCTCCTCTGCAGGAATCCTTCGCGAGGTTTAAATGGGGGTTGAGGGTTGTTAAGATAAGGCCTTGGCTGTGCCAGGACTTCTTCCACGTGTGCCAGTCATCCTCTAGCTCTGGCTCGGTCTGCTGACATATCCATTGCATCAGGATGACGTCTAAACTGTCTCCAGTTTGGCTGTACTTGTGGTGTCGGTTGAGGTTGTATTTTGTATTGATCAAATTTATTCTTCATATGAAGATATTGGCTTGACGCCTAATGGCTGCTCTCTTCCATCCTTCGTAATCTGTAGGACCATCATGAAGGTAGATGGTTTCGTGTAGTTTGGCCAGGAGTCCATTTGCAAATAGGTCAAGGACCATTGGTTGATCTATGTCATAGCCAGCGTATCTGACCAGTTGTTCAAATTTAGCCACGTACGCATCAATATCCCCTCTGTCCATTTTGATGCCTTT
Organism: Lactarius quietus; assembly: GCA_015025155.1. NCBI lineage: Eukaryota > Fungi > Basidiomycota > Agaricomycetes > Russulales > Russulaceae > Lactarius > Lactarius quietus. Next base: position 49,084 of record WITN01000160.1, on the reverse strand, counting down.
TCGCAGCTCTGTTTGTGCTCTTTCCTCTTTCAAAGTGTCCCTGTATTGTCTCATAAATTATGTATGAGTGTTGTACCATAGCCAATGGTCGAAGGGGTCTTGTCCATTGATGTCCACCTGTACTTGTAACCAAGCGACCATTGATCCCACCCATTCAGTTACCGCAGTTCCCTGAATATAGGTGAGAAACAACATAGCTTTCTGGTATGGGTTGTGCATAATGGAATGGGTGGAATTGATTCCTTCATATAAACTCCATTGCATTAGAAATTCTTCTGCCTTTTCGCAATCACCCGCAAATACAGTGGGTGGGTTGCCGCAAAATTTATTGTGTGCTGCTGGTATGGGTGCTTGTGCCGCTGGTATTGGCGCTGGTGGGTTTCCTCCAGGTGGTCCTGCTCCTCCTCCTCCACCGCCGTTTCCTCCACCTCCGCCTGGTGGATCTTGCGGTGGCAGTCCTTGTTGGTTCTGAGGGTCCACAAGTGCTCGAAACACCGTGATCGTTGGTGCCAACAGTGAGTTAGTGAGGGAATAAACTGGTTGTGTAGATGAACTTCCCATGATAGCCTGGGTTTGAACGTGAGAGGTGAGCGTCGTCATTGCTCCTAATCGTAATGCTTCTGTTGCAATTGCTAAATTCACTCCCTGTTGTGATGGGGAGGATGATCTTGCTCCAAGAGATGCGTTACTCTTGGTACTCGGTGATGGGGGTGGTGTAGTGGACGCTGGTCTTGCGTTTGCAGTGTTCAATTCTTGTACTTCTTCCTGTGTGAGTTCGTTGATGTAAATGTCACAGCCTAGATCTTCCAAGGCTGTTCAGAATCCTTCCCACTCTCCTTCTCCAGTCCTAGGTTGAAACCAGCAAACTTCAACCCAAACGTATTGATCGTAAACAAACTCAACTGTGACTGTTCGATTGTCTTCCCAACTTCTGGCGTGGTATCCTTCTGTGCCTGTGGTTTCACTATACCTGTACTCTGTGTTTTTGTGAAATCATTGTGGTATGTTGTCGGCGCCTCTTAGTTTGAACCAGAGGTCATCACAAGAGAGACAACGTTCTCAAGTGGTTTCCGATGACGCCACATTGAAGCTTGGTCTTAATGTAGCGTTATCACCTAACGCTGGTTCGACTTGAACAGGTCTGCGACACGACGGTTGAGTATACAGATGAATCTTGGAATTACTGGCAACTTAGCTAGTTGCACTGCCACTAGGTCAAGTCGAAGTGACACTAGGGTACCCAAAGGGCAAACTTCAATCAAGTGATTGGAAGAAGACAAGAATGGTGATGATTCAAGAAGACCAAGCTGGAGAGCTGTGGTCTTCTTACTACAGTTTATATACAAGTCCTCGCTGGCTTTAAAGCGCAGCTAGAAACCAAACCCTAGTACTGCTATTCTAGTATCAAGTCATAAGTAAGTCCTAAAAATACCTGAAACACCGGCGAACCCAAGTACCGGTGATGCGTGAGTGTCCATGACTAATGTGGGCTTACTATCGTAGTCATAACTGTATAGTAAGTGTCCCGAACTCCAAGACCTCGTAATAACACTGAGGTATTAGTCCGTACGATGTCAAACCGTGACACTAGGCAGACTGCATGGCTCAGCTCAAAACTGCCCTTGAGCTCTCCCATTTGCTCCCAGGGCAACATGCTGTTACTCAAAACATGATCTCATATTTCGGGGCAAAGGTCAACACTCTCAAGTCGCTTGTGCATGCGTCTCAGACTCAGGCCCCAACTCATGTTGCAGGGGCAACGCAAGAGTGCGTGTCATGATCACACAGCACATCTGGACGCTTATTTTTTTTCTTCTTCTTCTTCCTTCCTTTACTCAGCCTTGACGACTCATCTTTTTTCCACTTCTATCCTTCCATTGTTCCATGTTCAAGTCATCCTTTGTTCTGACTCATTACTGCCGACTCATGCTTACTGTACAATGACTCCTTCTTAGGATCCCCATACTATGCCCTGGAGGCTGTACTATTACAATGACTCATACGCAACTCATACACCATGACTCATCTATTTGTACTATAGGGGATATAAGACATAGCTTGTATCCTCTTGTACCCCAGCTTTGTCTTCATCTTTATCTTGCGAATCCTATTGTCCCACTCTGCTCTTCCATTTGCTTGGCTGCAAAGCCTCATCGAACCATCGAGTCATCGAACCACTGAACTACTTTGAACCCACAGGAACCTTTGACCGCCATTACACGTGTCCACTTGTATCTTTGGAAACTCTGAACCCTTGCTCAGTCACTGTACCATTGTCTTAGGCTCACGTCAAGCAACCTACGTCTCTGCAAGGATGTAACAGTGCGCCTCCCTCCATGCCTCTGAAAGAAAGGGGTGTGGAGGGTCTCCCCAACTATGAACTTCAATGACCGAGTATTCAATCGTTTGTGCAAGCATCCCATGCTCAGGCATAACCACATGTTGCAGAGGTCATGCAGGAACCTCAACGCACCTCCCTAATGCCCATGTAGATGAGTGGAAGAAAGGTGTGGATGGTCACTTAGTGGGCTGAAGAGCATGTGGCAAGCCTTAGCACAACGATGGCATTCGCATGTTCACGTGTTCACGGTTCACACTATCCTAATAATTAAGAATAATTTAGTGTGCACCTAGAAGAAATTTAGCTGTCATTGGGCGCTCGCTCATATTTAGCATGATTAGTGGATTATTGCTAATTTAAACGGGTTTTACAGGGTGGGTTTTTCCTGATGTGTGCGGGACTGGGCCCCATCTTCATCTGAGTTTGGTAGCAAATAAATGCTCATATAAAATACAACCACATAGTGAGGGTTCCGCCCTTGATTGGTCCCCAGAACAGCTTCATTTATGCAGAACACGCCTCCATAAAAAAGACCTTCAGCACCATCACTTAAGTAGGAGCTCCGCTCCTCCTGCAACTGGAATGTATATGCTGGATTCTAATGGGGCAACCAACACAAAAGATCCAATTGGCATACTTGCCCTGGGTGTTGGTCCATGATGTGCTGAGCTGCTTCATGGAACCCATAACAGGCAGCCCACTGGCTGTACACTGGATACATTCGGAGCCGCTGTCAATCTACCATGTGGCACATGATGAATTAGAGTTGCATGTCCACACACTTCAGAACAGCAGCGTCTACCATTCCAACACAAAAGGAATGAAAGCGTCCATAGTGGACTCGTCACCCTGTCTTCTCTGTGCAGCCCACAGTCTGTTATCGGATTTTAGCTTGGGTAGCTAATCTCGGAGAAAAAATGTGTTCTAGCATGGCCGATCTTGCTCAAAGGGTGCCTGCACGGGTTTGTCAGGGGCGGCTCATGCAGCTGGAGATGGCAGGTCATTCTCTGCTTGTGTTGCAGCAGGCAGTCTGCTGTTTAATCCCAACACACCCCCTTGCTCTCCCTGGCTTCCTGAAGGCGACTCGGACTCAGATTCTCGACCCCATGGTCATTACGAGTGGAATCCCAGATGGGGCCATGCCTGGTGCAGCACACCCCTGCATGCTGACGATTGTCCTGTGTGAACTTCTCGTGTGCATGGATTTGGCGATTGTGGACCCGCTGTGTGTACTGCTGTTGGAAAGCTTGTTGGCACTTGGGTCATGCAGAGAGCGTGGGGACGAAGAAAAAAGTGCTATTCTTGAAGGCATTCTTGCCTTCTTGGCACCTTTGACCACTGCAAAAGTTCACCAGTGCAATGGCATGGGGACCCATGTCAATGCCAGTGAAATGGCGGGTCACTGCCAGTCTAGTGGAGTGTTAACACCGGGGTATTTGCATGGGGCGGCAAGCAGCAAATGGCAGTGGCAAGTGGCGGGAGGTCATCACTGGTGCAATAGCACATAGCGGCAAGTGGCAGTGGCAAATGGCAGGTGAGTATTGCTGGTTTATTAAACTGGAGTGACATCGCCGGTGCATTTTCATAGGGCAGGAAATGGCAAAAGGCAGTGGCAAGTGGCAAGTGGCAGGCGGTCATCGCTGGTGCATAAACACAGAGTGGCATCGCCGGTGCATTTGCACGCGGTGGAAAGTGGCAAGTGGCAGTGGCAAATGGCAAGTGGTCATCGCTGGTGCATTAAACACGGAGCGGCATCGCTGGTGCATTTGCACATGGCAGAAAATGGCAAATGGCAATGGCAAATGGCAGATGGTCGTGACCAGTATGATAGCATGGAGTGGCAGACCATGGCAAGTGAATCAGCATGGAATGGAGTCGCAGAGTATGGCAAGTGGAAGGATGGCAGTGGATGTAGGCAGAAGGCAGGAAGCACATGGCAATTCGCTGTGCAATACAGCAAAGTGAGCGGTCATCGCTGGTGCAATGGCATGGGGCAGCAGGTGTAGGATGGCAAATGGCATGTGGCGGACTGCATATGGCAAATGGCATTGAGTGGCAAAAGGCAGGGGATGGCGGATGGCACAAAGCCGAATGCACGTGGGGTAGTCAGGATGAAGAAGGAGAGAAAACAAGGTTAGCTTACAGTGCTAGTCTGGGACCGTAGAACAATAAACCCTACCTGGTCGAAACTTTCCACCTTGGGTCGCCTTTTCCTGATCACCTGCTCAGCTTGTGGGCCTCTCTTTCCTGTTGAGCATGTCCAAGCGACATTCTACTCCGAGCATTGTGACTTGCTCATTCTGCTCATTGCTCTGGCTGGGCATTCAGGTGACAGCCTTGAATTGGTTTTCATGGGATCAAGCCTCCTTTATCCGCTAAGTGACCTTGACCATGGTCAGGGGTAGGTCACCTTGGTGGGAATTGACCATGGACTACTCCCATTGGGGGTCCTGAAGCTTGGGCCAATAACCCCAGTGGGCTTGTTGAGAATGTGCCATAAGGCCAAAGTCGGTTTTGCAGTGGTGCAGCAGAAAACACGATAAGCATAGGTAGTCTTATGTCTTGTTTTTAGAAAGAAAAGAGGACCAATTCTTTGAACCAGATGGAAAGGAGGGAAGATGGGTGGCAGCACGGAAGAGAGAGATGGGGCACGTGCCGCCTCATTTGCTCACACAAAGATTATGCTCTATGCCTGATGCTCGTGCCTTGCTTCGGCTTAGACCAGGCAAATTGAAATAGAAGGAGGCAATGGATTCAGAGTGAAGACGTGGCCATACCCCGGACTTGTTCATGAAGTGCAGCATGATGTTCTTGGCATTGAACAACTCTTCCCAGCTGAGCTCTTCATCGCCTCTGATGTGACTGGAGGGCTTGAGGGAAGCCATTGGGTGAAGGGCTATGGAACCTTTGTGCTGTGTGAGACCAAGCGCGTCGTTGCTGAATGTCCTTGCCACTTGAACTCCAGCTTGTTTGCACCCTCTCTCCATGAAGTAATCAAGCTCAACATACTCCAGGTTGTCTAGCTTGTGGAGGGCATAATAGGTGGGCCTTGGCTCGATCCACTTCTCTACAAATAGTGCTGGGTTGAAGGCATTGAACTTCGGTTTCTTCCTTTCAGCTTCTTGGCGCCATTCCTCGGCCTCTGCTTCCTGCTGAGCCCTTTCTAGTTTGAGAGCAACCCTATCGCGCTCAACCTGTGCCACAAGGTCTTGTTTGACCTGTGTAGCGTTTCCACCAAATGCTGATCCAACTTGGATCCGAGTGCTTTCCTTGTATCAACACTAAGCCAAGCGCACAGCTTGCAACTTAGGCAATAACTCGTAAAGGGCAAATAACCACAGAGGGTTCCCTTATAAGACCAAACAAGGTGAAAGCCTAACACGCAAGTTGGCAATAAGATGAGAAGATAGTCACACAGACCAATGACTCTGCTATAAGAATGCTTTGCTAGACCTGAGAGGAATACAGGTGGAAGTCAAAACAACTAAGCTAACAACTACTGGCAAAACCTGCCAAGTATATATAGTACTCCAAGACAGTAATGAAACTGAGCTCGAACTATAACCTAAACACAACCTATGACCTAATCTGCCAATAGGAATTGTCCATCAAGCCACAGGGGCTTATCATGAAACATACAGTACATGAGGCATACAGCCCCACATGAGTCAGAGATAAGAAACATCATATGACTCACAAATGACATCACAATCCAAGATAACAAGATAACAAATGCCTTGGTGCAATACCAGCGCATCAGAACCTGTTCTATCAGAATCGACCCATACTGGGAATTGTCCAGACCTTCAACACTCAGGAATTCTGCATCCGAGGAACATTACATCATACAAAGCTCAAACCTTCCATCCTTGAAGTCCCATGACTTATGGCTTAGGTCAGATATGAGGCATGACCTGGGACTACATGTGATCTGATCTCATGACCTTCATCCTTCCTGCAATACTCATGCCAGCATCTGAGGATGACTCATGAATGAGCATGCCACTCACTAACTGGTGTATGCACAATGCTTCATCTTCTTCTGCATAATAGTCTTCTTCTTCCGCCTCTGGCCATCCATCTGCCTGGGCCCAAACAAGAGCACACACCTCCTCTTCTTCTTCACAATATTCTGGTTGTCTGGCTACCCATGTGTGCTCTTTGGGGTAGTCCTGGCAATTCTTCCAGTGTTCATGTCTGCACTTGCAACATTTGGTGGTGGTGGGAGGTTGAATGATGTCGTTACATGACAACCTGGGTGTTCCACAAGCCCACCTTGATCATGTTTTCATGCATCCAGGCTTCTTTTAGCTGCTGAGTTGCTTCCTCCGCAGTCAGGGGCTGGAGCCCTTGATGAGCGTTGACCATGGACATTCTAAGGAATTCCCACCCAGGATCCTCAAAGCTCGGGCAAATAGCATGTGTGGGATTGTCGGTGATGCGTTGCATGGTTGGAAAATGAAAAGACTTTGGGTGTAACGTGCAAGCTGCACGTGAGCCTGACTTAGGCAATGTAGAGTGAACGCAGTGACTTAGCAAGTTCCCAGGCTCAAGCATGAAGGCTGAGCAGTATCTCAACACATGAAGGTGGAGTCTCGTGATCTTTATATAGATCCTATCTCAATGCGCGAAGGTGGAGTTCAAAGTATTCAGGCACAAAGGCCACAATGTCACATTGGAGTGATTTAGATGAAGATTGTATGCCTAACACGTGGAACAGAGAAGAGAGCCTGGATACAACTGAGTCAAGAAAGTAACAAGAAGTCCAAGCTGCAGAATACAAGCCATTCTGCAGCTCTTTAAGTACTAAACTACTACGTGACCGCTTCCACTTATGTAATCATACATGCTGACACATCCTGACCAAAACCTACTACAATCATCCTAGGAATTTGTAAGTGATGACTCATGATTGTTAATCAGTGAGTCATATGACTGATGAGCGACTCATCATCTTCAGTCATCCATAGTAATTGTACATTAGTAAGTCACAAACAGCAAGTCCACAATCAAACTGTAATATCACCCCCTTTTCAGGGTGAATGCCCTCGTTCCACAACCCAACCAGGCACCTGTGTGAGTCCAACGTCCATCTCCTGTTCATCACGCACCCTTTTCAGGGCATGAGCCCTCCCAAGCCTTGCTGCTGAGTGACGCGCCCTCTTGATATGGACGTAGATGTCATCCTCAAGGCGCTTGATAGCCGCCTCGAGCTCTTCGATGACCTTGCGCAATGTGCGGTAGCAGTGAACCTCAGCCTGGAGCGAAATATCTCCCAGGCGGGCCAACGCCTCGTCTACCGACCGCTTTTCAGCGCAGAAATGTTTAAGATCTTCAAGGCTGTACTCAGCTGGAGGGCCCATGTCAACACATGGCTCGGCATGTATCTCTCCCCTATAAACTGGCTCTCCCTGTCCCATGGTGCCGAATACCTCTGGGTTGTCTGTCATGCGAATTCAAACATATTTGGCAGGCGTCTTCCTCCCTTCGCTTTGCAGAGCAAGGGAAACCCAGTTCAGACCGCGGTTGACAATGAAGCCATTGGGAGTGGGTGATAAGGGACGTTTAAGATGGCACGTTGTGATTGGGGAAGGGTCGCACTGCGCACGATTTGCTGATACTCCTCCTCCAGCATTGGCTTCTGGCGCAGCTCGTCCGTATACCACCGCCGATGCTGGCAGGGCTTTCTGGTGACCGCCTGCTTGGGTTTCTTTGTTGTCAGTTTCTTCTGGTGCAGGGATGATGGTGTAGTCCACTGCATGTGGAGGCGGCACTTGCCAGGGGGCGCAGTGGCAGTAGTCCAGCTTGTGGTTACATTGGGTGCATACCACGGTGGCATTATGATAGGAAGACTCATCGCTCAAATCGGAGTCAGCTGTGAGGTCAATGACTGCGGTGGGGTATGGACTGGCTGGGTAAACTGCCCTGCCTTCATCCTCCTCTCCATCTCCATCTCCCTCGCCGTCCATAACTGATCTGCCCTCCAGGCCTGGATGACCTTCATCCACAGCCATGTATCTGGCTTCACTGTCTTCTTTGAGTCTGCCTCCCTCTGGTGTGGGGAAATGGCGGCATGCTTCCACAAGATCGCGGGCCGCATCGATAATGTCCCAGGTTGCCACCGCTCGTTCGGCAGCCACCCTAATGTGCTCCACTGCTGAGCAGAGAGGGTCGTCGACATTGTTGTTGTCATCGTAGGATGTAAGAGGTACAAGGGTGTCAAAGTTGATGACATGTTGGGAGAAGGAAGAGCTGTTTGAAGTCATGGAAGGAAGTGGTAGCAATGCTGGTCCTTCACCATGAACTTGACTTGCCTTTATGTGAGTCTCTCGGGCAGGGTTCGAATGTTTGAACTCCCGAATTGCTTCATCAGTGTGGGCATCGTCCCAGTTGACCCACTGGTTATCAGAGTCTGGATAGCCCTTCCATTTGATTAAATATTGGAGTTTGCGCCCTTGCCCATGTCTTCTTGAGTCTAGTACTTTTTCAACCTCATATTCTTCCACACCTTCTACTAGATCGGGTGATGGGCGCTGATAGTTTGCACCATGAATCAGCGTTTCTTTGTAAGGCGTAAGGAGGTCTGTGTGAAACACATTGTGGATGCTCCACTGCGTGGGAAGTTTTAGATGGTAATTGACAGGGGACATCACCTGGACAACCCTAAAGGGTCCGTGTCTTCTGGGCGCAAGTTTTGTGGTTGGCTGGTGAGTGCGTAGGTGGCGTCCTTCTAGCCACACTTGGTCTCCTACTTGATACTTGGGCGTATCGTGGTTTGTAACCCATGACTCCTGTGCCTTCTGCATCAATTCTTGCACCTTGTTTCTTGCCTCTTTTAGTTGTTCTAATCGCTTCATGACTTGTGGGATAGGAGACAATGTGTCTGTCCAGTTAGTGCAAGGGTGATATCCCATTAAGATGTGAAATGGTGACTCGCAAGTGGATTCGTTGATCCAATTGTTGTGTGCAAATTTGGCCATCACTAGATATCACGTCTAATCGTCTTTCCTTTCATTGACCCAGAATCGAAGATACTGTTTGAGCCATTGGTTAGTACATTCAGACTGTCCATCTGTTTGTGGGTGGTAAGCAGTGGAGATGTTTTGTTGTATCCCCAATATACAGCATAGTTCTTTTGTGAACTTTGATGCAAAGTGAGGGTCTCGATCGCTGATGACCTTTGATGGTAGTCTGAAGCGTTTGACCACGTGTTCAGCATAGAGGGCTGCCGTCTCTTCGCCTGATATTTCTTCCTTACATGGTATGAATATTGATGCTTTCGAACAGTCGTGGTCGGTGACGGTAAGTATCGAGTCAAGGTCTTGCGATGCTGGGAGTTTAGTGATAAAATCCAGTGCTACTACTTCGAATGGTGTAGCTTCTGGCTTCGGGAAAATTGGTTGCAACGGTGCCTTTGTGTTATGTGTGTTGACCTTGCACCTTTGACACTCTGCGCATCCTTTCACATATTCAGTGACATCACGTCGTAGTGAAGGCCACCAATAGTGATGTTCGACCAGCTGTATGGTACTCACAATTCCTGGGTGGCCATGAATTGGCGGATCATGATGAGTGGAGATAACTTCTCTAATGTCTGCATCTGTTCCGGTGATTACTAGTCTCTTCCTTGGTACCACCAGAGGTCGTCAACTTTGGTCAACTTGTGGGGATCTACCCACTTGCATACAAGATCCTTGTTTTGTGGTTTCTTTGATGCTGTTGCAGTTGTCATTGCTCGTACAAACAGTTCTGTTGGTAGAACAGTGACGTTCTCATTGTCCTTCTCCCCTTGGTCATAGTCCAGTCGGTGTGATAGTGCATCTGCGCATCCATTGGCGGTCCCTTTGACGTGATGTATCTCGAAATTGTATTCTGCTAGTTCTAGCACTTCTCTGGCAATCCTCCTACTGATTTTCTGGGGATCTTGCCAGTATTGAAGGTTCATATGATCAGAGAAGATGCGTACTTTATGAGGAGATCCTGCCAACAGACGTCTCCAGTTACGCAGTGCTTTGACAATAGCTAGTAGTTTGAGGTTGTAGATGTCGTAATTTCGTTCTGCTGCATTGAGGGTGGCCGAGTAATAACCTACTGGATGGCGCTTTCCATCTTGTTTCTTTTGCAGTAATACAGCGCCGACTGCGAATCCCGACGCGTCTACTTCAAGATCGAATTGTTGAATTTGATCCAGGTGAGCTAGGATGGGTTCCGTGGTGACTCTTCTTTTGAGTGCCAGGAATGCCTCTTGTTGGTGTGCTCCCCATTGCCATGGTTCATCTTTGCGCGTGAGTTCATTGAGTGGTTTTGCAATCAAGGCAAATCCTTTGATAAATTGCCGGTAAAAGTTGCAAAAACCGAGAAAAGAGCAGACGTCCTTAACTGTGGTGGGCGATGCCCAGTCTTTGACCCCTGAAATTTTAATGGGGTCCATACGTGTCACCCCCTCTTCAAGGATTACCCCCAGGTAATCGATGCTGGGAGCGTTGAAAACACATTTCTCAGGTTTGAAGTAGAGGTCGTGCTGTTGTGTGACGGCGAGGACATCAGCAACTGCTTGCTGGTGTTTCTTCAGTGACAATTCCTGTCATGCGGTTGCAATGGCAATGTTGTCCATGTAGACTCGAATTGTCATGCCGTTGGAGGTGTGTTGGGTGATGATTGGTTGGTAAATGTGATTCATGAAGCTCTGGAACGTAGCTGGTGAGTTACAAAGCCCAAAATACATGACCATTGGTTCGAAAAGTCCATGTCGAGTTTTGAATGTGGCTTTGTGTTCGTCCCCCTCCTTGATCCAAATGTTATTATACCCTTGCCAAACGTCTAGCTTGGTAAATATCTGAGCACCCCCAAGGTCCCTTATGAGGTCATCAATAAGGGGGAGTGGATATTGATTTCGTATCGTCCAATCGTTGATCTTCCTGTAATCCTGGACAGGATGTAGTTTTCCGTCTTTCTTTTTGATAAAGAAGAATGAAGAGGCGTACGGGGATTTTGAGGGACGAATGTATCCCTTCTCCAGTTGTTCATCAATAAAGTCATCTAGTGCTGTGTCTTCTGTTCGGGTCATAGGGTATACGTTACAGTCTATGACATCGGGAGCACCGGGTTTGAATTCGATAGCGTGATTGCAACTTCTTTTTGGCAGGAACCATTTTGCTTCTTCTTTGCTGAATATCTTTGCAAAGCATTGGTATTCCTTCAGTACCGCTACCTCCTTTGTGTATTGTTGAGCCTCAACGGCCAGCTCAACCGCTGACTTCCTTCCATATACTTGTTCTTCTAGTTCAGTCACAATTTGTTCTTTGGTTTCTGTGGTGAACATCCTTGCTACGCGCACATCATTGGCTTCTTCTGTGAGAAGTTGCGCCAAGACTGCTCTTCTATCACTGGGGTTAATCGATCACAACACTATAGGGAGTTGTTTCTCATCTATAGTTGCATGGCGCCAACTGAACCTTGGTTCATAGGTGGCTAACCATGGGTACCCCAATAGCACGTCTTCTTTTCCTATGTCTGTGATGAGGAAGCGCATTTCTCGCTTCGTTCCTCCGGTTTCCATGTTAAGTGTCAGATAGTGTGTAATCTGACCAGCTTTATTAGTGGTATCATCGATGTTATAAATGTTTTTGGGCTTATCTAAGGCCCACTGTCCTAACTCCATCCGTTTGACAAAGTTTGGGTGGATGAAGTTATCGGTTGCTCCAGAATCCACCAATGCTTTTATGTCGGCCATGTTGTAACTCACCCAAATTGATACTGGAACTCTCATAGATCGGTAGCACATAATATACACAGAGTTACAACAAACTGCCCTCACCCAGGCTGTCAGGTTCAGGCATTTGCAAAATCCTGCCCCATTAACTGTTGCAGGACCAAGTCCTTTACATCGTCTCCTTCGCTAGCTACTCCTTGTAGCCATTCCACTGCCTTTTCTTCTTTAGTAGGCATGGTTTCTCTGGCTCGTGTCTGGGCTCTGCGCTGGTGCCGTGGCTGCCTGCAATCGCGGCTGAAGTGTCCCATCTTCTGGCAGTTGTAACACTGTATCTGGCTGGTGTCACGCCTGAATTCTCATTGCCTTTGTAGGAATTCCCCACACGGCGGGTATGGCAGTCGCGGTGGTTCAGTGTTCCGTCCATGATTGGCAATGATATCTTCTGCTCCTGCCAGTCGTCCACGTACACGATCTGCAGAAGTGTCCATTCAGTCGTTGTCTTGAAGGGGGGCTAGTAACTTAGCTAATGCACCTCCTTGCCCACGTCCTGGTTTGAAGGCATCTAAATTGCCTCGGACCGTTTGCATGTGGATCCACTTCTGCTGCCTTTTCAAGGCCAACGCCCTCCATTCTTCATAGTTTTGCGGGTCGTCATGTTGATACATTGTTTCATAAAGGGCTCGAGGTAGTCCTTTGGTGAAGTATTTGAGGGTTTGGTCAGCATTGATATTGTAGCCGGCATGGCAAATGAGTTGTTCAAATAGAGCAATGTAGTCGTCCACCTTCCCGTCTTTCATATGAATGCCAGCATCTAGCTGGGCTTGGGCGCACTCCTTGCTGAGTATGTCACCAAATTGTCTTCTGAAGGCATGGAGTAGATTCTCCCACAACCTGTCTTCGAATTGACTGGTGCCAGTGGCGACTTCGTTTACCAGCCAGCGGCTGGCGGACATAACCCACTGGTTAACCATGTTTCCCTGAATGTATGTGAGGAACAACATAGCTTTTTGGTATTTGTTCCTCATAGCTGAATGGTTGGTGTTGACTCCGGTGTATACTTCCCACTGAAGGATGAACGCTTCTGCTTGGGCTCTGGACCCTGTAAACATTGGTGGTGGATTGCCAATGAATTTGTCGTTGCCTCCTCCCTGTGGGGTGTTGATTGCTGCTTGATGTGGCCCTCCACCGCCTGGTGGTCCTCCACCTCCTGGTGGTCCTCCGACTCCTGGTGGTCTTGTTGGTGGGAATGGTCTGTTTTCGGGTGAGGGGACTCTGTTTCGGTCAATGCAGAATTTGTAGAACATGTTAGGTTCGCCTTGGTTGCTTGGTGCATTGGGGACATCCGGTCCCATGGCCTGCTTTACGGCCTGCATGTCTTCTTCTCGTAGTTGGTGTATGTGCCCTGTCTGCTCATTTATAGCAAGTCAGGGTGGTGATAATTCTGTTTGTGTGGCCATGAAGGGTATCCCTCTAATGGGTTCAGGAAGGTGTAACTCAGCTGTTCGCGCAACAAGTGCATCTACTTCTGGTGAGTGTACCGTTATATTCTCCAGTTCAACTGATACGTCAGAAGCGGTTGGTGGTTGTTCGCTAGTGTCACTAGTAGTTGCTGGGGTGTGTGATCGCAGTTGGAGTTCTGCTGGTGGTGGGTCTGAGGTAAGCTCTTGGTCTTCTTCACCGTCGATTGGTCCTTGTTGATCTAATGGTTGTGTGTCGGTCAATGGGATATTGATGTTGAGATCGTCTCCAGCAGGTCGTGCTGCTTCAAATATTTCTCTTGTTCTGCTCCACCTGAGTTCGACCCAGCAACAGTGTTCTCAGTTAAAGACGATAGAATGATACCTTTGAGCAGTTGCTGCTTCTGCGTAATACCCAGTGTTTTGCTCGTCAGTCCTGCTGACTTCTGGTACTAGTCTCCACCTGATTCTCCCAACAAGGTAGCATGTTGGGGCGTTGCGATGTCTTGCTTCGATTTGGTAAGGTTGGAAGTCCCAACCGTCTTTGGTGTTAATTGTCGCCACAGCATTCGTGGTAAAGGAGAGCTTGGACTTAATGTAATGTGCAAGCTGCACGTGAGCCTGACTTAGGCAACGTAGAGTGAACACGGTGACTTAGCAAGTTCCTGGGCTCAAGCGCGAAGGCTGAGTGGTATCTCAACACACGAAGGTGGAGTCTCATGATCTTTATATAGATCCTATCTCAACGCGCAAAGGCGGAGTTCAAAGTATTCAGGCACAAAGGCCGTGATGTTGTGTTGGAGTGATTTAGATGAAGATTGTATGCCTAACACATGGAACAGAGAAGAGAGCCTTGGATACAACTGAGTCAAGAAAGTAACAAGAAGTCCAAGCTGCAGAATACAAGCCATTCTGCAGCCCTTTAAGTACTAAACTACTATGTGACCGCTTCTGCTTATGTAATCATACATGCTGACACATCCTGACCAAAACCTACTACAATCATCCTAGGAATTTGTAAGTGATGACTCATGATTGTTAATCAGTGAGTCATATGACTGATGAGCGACTCATCATCGTCAGTCATATATAGTAATTGTACATTAGTAAGTCACAAACAGCAAGTCCACAATCAAACCGTAACATTGGGGGAATGAGAAGGACTGTATTCCAATGCTGATCTACTGATTTTCTAAGAAAAAAAGAGTTCCAATTCTTTGAACCAGATGAATAGCAGGGAAGTCAGATGGCGGCATGGGGGAAAGGAATGAGCACATGCCGCTCGGTCCATTTGTGCAAAGACTAGGCTCTACGCCTACGCTTGTGCCTCGCTTCAGCTTAGACCGGGCAGATATCCGAAGACAATCAATCTCGTAAACGTCATAGGTAAATTTAAGTTTCACAGAATCGACTCCCTATTCTCCCTCACTTGCACGGCACGCATGCCTAGGCCTCTGTACCACCACTTTACCTATGGCCTGGGTAGAGCCGGGTCAAAAATGCGATCCGCGACTGCATCAAGCGCCAGATGCATTGGCTGGCCTTTCATGATGACCATCTCACCTGTAGTTATAAGAGAGTGCAGGGAATGAATGTGTCTGGGCAGGCGGAGAATGAAGGAGGTTACATTGGACGCTCGAGGAGCACGATCTCGAGCACGATGTTCAACTAGTGTGCACGAGCTTGAAGTGCTATACTCCCATCAGAATGGTAAAAAGTTGTTTCTCCCCGTTTTTTTATAAGCGATTCAAGATTATCTGTACCTCATCGTAGTGACGGACTCACGCAGACGAGCATCAACTTACAGGACGTGACTTACAAGATTGAAGATTCGGAAGTTCAGGCAGCGCACCGCACACAACATCAATGAGAAAGGAAAATCTCATTCCGAGTACGATCAATTGCATGTTAGATCTAACTCGAAGGGTAGGTGAGAATGTCCCACTGTGCCACGGGAAAGTGATGCCCGTCGTACGCGGCGCTTCTAGCCTGAGACATAATATAAACTTACTCACTGCGAAAAATAGTCTCTTCTCGGCCCAGACGAAAACAGCCCCATCCGTGCCTGGATGGCCACCAACTCTATTGCTTTATTTGTCTGCCGTCCCCGGCCCGGCGCTGCCGGATCCCGTGTCCCCCAGAGTTGCCCTGTTTCCCGTGTCGCTGTTCCCGGCCAGATTGGTATTCTGCCCGGCGCGATGAGCAAGGATATCGAGTGGGTATCGCTGTACCACCAAGAAGAGGAGTAGCATTGAGAGCACTGCGTGCAGCGCTGTCACACACGCGTTAAGGTTTGTTCAAGAGTTCGTTACAAGTCTTAACAGGGTATTGTTCTGGCCATCTGGCGCCGACGATGTTGTCCGCGCCTGCTTTGGGCAAAAAGGTAATCGACTAATAATTTCATGAGATGGAAGGGTCAGCAGCATCAGCAAAATTGGTTAAAGAATAGAAGCGCTTATGATCGATCGCAAACGGCCGAAACAGCCCAATCTAAGTAGATATTGCGATTGCTTATGATGGGTTACCGTTTTTAAATATGAGATGTGATTTATAATTGTGCAGGTAAATTAGAATTCTGTCAATCAATTCAATAGATTGCAATTGTCGTTATTGTTGCAAAATATAAGAGGTTATAATAAAATAATGTGATTTAAATGGAGATTTGAGCCCACCAATGACACATCTTACTTTATCTGATCATGTTTCACATTTCTTATTGTATATCTGTCATTGTCATCTCTTATTACATCATCATCTAGTTACATCTGATCTTATCTAAGGTGCATAATTTTGCATCAGTATGGATTCGAACACAGGACCTCATAGCAGCACTTACCAGAAAAACCTTGAGAAAAACAACCACTACACCAAATCGCTCATATGGATTGAACCGTTGGCTCTCTTATATTTAGCGTGCTTGTCAAAATAAGTTGACTTTGTTGTTTTGACAAAGTCGCCGTGTCCAAGACCTCGGACTTCCAAATAACGCTTCCCATTTACGGTTATCACCAAGTTATCACTCAACTTTATTGTCCTAGCTTCGTTTTCCTTGGCCGCACACCTCCTTGTCCTATCCCCCCATCTTGTAGACCTCGCCACTCACTATTCTACCATCTTTCACCATCTCTCCCGCTGTCAATCTGTTGACTCTCGCCAACTGCAGGATGGCTACCCAAGCTTCAGGATCTCTCAACTCCCTTGCCAACGACGATGTTCCATTCTCTTATCCCTCACCTCTCCTTCAACCACACAATGCGCTGCTACTTTTTGGACTCATTCAACATGGCTCACCCTCAGCTGTTGGTCATTATGCTTGAGGTCCCTGAGCTGTTAGACCCGCTCTGGCAGTGTTCGCTTCGACTTTGCGTGCGACCTCTATCCCTCCATACAGTGCAGCACAGCTCTCAAATGTGCCTGCTTTCACCACAACGATACCAGCAGCGTGCGGGCTTCAGCGGCCATAACAAATGACTATTGCATTCTTCGTGGGCCCCAGGAGCGTTTACAACCCATGCAGCGACGTGCACAAGGGTTCCCTTTCCAGTCCAATGACAGGTACTGCAGTAGAAGACTTTCCAGCCGGTGAGCCCAGCCACGAGCAAGCCACAAACACACAGGCCTTCGCGCCGTCCAGGCGTACTCTCAAGACAATATGATGTCCCCAGCCGCGTTTTCAAGTGCTGCAGCGACGTGCGTGGCGGCGGCAACCCACGAATTCGGCGACCTGATTCGACAGTTGCGTCGGCAGCGTGTGTATGTGTTAGCAACCACGCCACCGCCGCGCGGACGTTACTACTGCGCAGAACGGCGAAGGACCTCGTTTTTCATCGTCTACAGTAATTACAGGTTCCGCAGCAGCGTGCGCAACTGCATACGAGGCAATTTGGCTGGCCTACCCCCGGTGCGACTACAAGGGTTCCGTGGTGGCTACACTTTCACATGGACCTCCACGGCGTGCTGGACGCTCGGCGATAGCATACGATAGTCACGACAGCGTTTTTGGGACCAGCAGCAATGTGCAAGGTACACGCAGATCGACTTTTCCCAGGACGACGCACGTCCAGGAGTATCGCTGCACAAGTACGCTGGCAGCAGTTCTAGAAGCACGCGGACTTTGCTGGCTAGTGAAAGCATTCAGATTGGTCTTAGGCATCGAAAGCTACAGTTCCATGCCTTGCCGATAGGTGCGTGACAAGAGCGACATCGTATTTCCTGAAGGCATATGCAAGACCGGCGATACCAGGCTAAGTACCACAGTTGGGAGTCTTGCTTGGCAGGGCTACCATCTCATTACAAGCAAATGGCACCGATGACTGAGGACAGTCAATATTTCAGTGTGGAGGATATAATACGCCCAGCTCATCACTGGCCTTGCTTGTACCGCAGCGTTATGTCCCTGTATAAATACATTAATAAAATAAAATAAAAAATAAAACCAATAACTAGTACTACTGGTCCTTACAAGTGTTTGTGCCACAGGAATTACAAGCGCGTTGCAAGCACTTGCAATTTATATACAATAGTTAAGGTTACTCACAAGTGGCTTATACTTTGTTGCAATAACTATTCAATTTTACAATCACTTGCAATACGGTCATGAAATTTAACCATAAAATACAAGTCCCCACAATGATACGCGCCAATTGTGAGTGGCTTGCAAACTGGCACAATTGGACATTGACGCTTCCAGCCCAGTTACAAGTGAGTGGAATGCCAGGCAACCATTTTGCCATCGGCAAGTGCCGCGATTCTTGACTTATTTTGCTGATGAGGGGGAGTAAAATCTTACACCATCAAGATCCTCTGAGCCATTCGGCCCACCCTGATCTGCTCGGCGGGGGGAAACGTATAATGTGAAGGTCTTGCTCGCAGATATCCTAATTGCAATGTTATCGGGAAAAGATGGGAGAACTTGTAGGATGATGCTTACGGGATCTTTGCGCTTACAGTAAGAATATCAGAATTGGAGTATAAAAATTGTGGGGGAGCTGCCTGTCCCCAACTCACATTAATGCAATCTTTGAGAGAGAAAGAGCACGTGAGACTGAGTGACACAGGGTAATCGGCTATGATGAGAAGGAGAGGGTCACTGGCACGGACATCCTGATTGCAGAGTAAGGAGCAAGGTGGGAGGCCTCGTATGCCAGTGTCGGCAAGAGAACTTCCATCGTGGGAGTTGTGTGTACTTGTTTGCCATAGATTTCAGAGTCGCGCCTTTTGCCTTTTTCAGCAATCCTTTGCCCAACTTCCGGTCTTCGTTGTATGGGCAAGTAGAACAACTATACTCCTTGAATTTGGACCCATCGACAATCGATTGGTCCACGCTCATGTTTGCCATTTGCGTCCTCAAATGAGCTTGGTCTTCTCACCTCGTGGCGCCATGGACGAATGTTTTTGAAGGGGAACCTGCCACATAAAGACCGTGAATCAGTACAGTAACTGACCCCCCATCATCTTTCCTTTGCGTCGCCTTTCCTACGTCTCCATCGCAACCGTTGGACCAACTTACTGGCTAGGTGCCGCGTCGGAAACGTACTCAGGCTGTATTTCACTTCTCAGGTGAGGCACCCATGCATCCCTCTGGTTCCGTCCTAACGTCTCATGTCTACATCCCTGGCTGCTCAGCAACCGTGCC
Source organism: Lactarius quietus (assembly GCA_015025155.1). Taxonomy (NCBI): domain Eukaryota; kingdom Fungi; phylum Basidiomycota; class Agaricomycetes; order Russulales; family Russulaceae; genus Lactarius; species Lactarius quietus. Next base: position 29,939 of record WITN01000160.1, on the reverse strand, counting down.
ACCAAAAAGGAAGGCGGGATGCGTAAAGTCAGCGAGGGCTCCCGACACGCAACGCGAAAGCCGGACTTCTGGTTTGCCTGTCTTTCTTACCTAGTGCGCTCGCGCGGCGCAGCCGCTTATCGGTGGCGTTGCGCCGTATTTCCCCGTCGGCCGTATCCACAGATACCCGAAACCGTGCACTCAGAACAACATGCGCATCGGCCCGAAGGCTGACGTTTAGACTGTGGCCATCCTTGAATATCTCACTGCTGAGATATTCGAATTAGCTGGAGCGTCGCGTGTCTATTCTCTTCCCATCTGGATACGCTCATGCATCTCCGCGATTGAAGGTAGTTCGTCGAAGGATCTGTGCGTCAAGCGTATCACGCCTCAGCATCTGCAACCGGCGGTTTGGGAAGACGAGGAGTTTGACCTGCTTGTTAAAGTGGCGCTCCCTGGCATTGGTGTCAGGCCATGGATTCATAAGAGCCTAAGAGTAGCATAAGTGCTGGCACAGTTAAAGAGCCGGATGAGACATTGGCGTAATGGGCAAATCGGTGATTTCATCTCCCATGATTAGACGAAGACTCGGACTAATTAATACCTCATCATGGCCTTTAAGTGACGGCTTACTGTATGATACAACTGGGCGTCCTGTGGATACCGTTGTGTCTTTTTATAACTTGCTGTGTTCTCCTGTCATTATCATAAGCTTGCAGACTTATCGCGACCATGCATTATGTGTACTCAGTCCAACGAAGCGCTAAAGTCAGGTCTTCGGCGCTACGATCGGTTGAGCGATTGGTCAGAACAAGTTATGCCTGTGTAAACTGTGCATCGTGAATCCGATCCATCGTACGGTCGAAGTTATTCGATCACACACGCGGCTGAACCCCCCTTCGGTTTCCACACTGATTTTGGAGATATCCCATCCTCGTTAAATGCGATCGAAGTCAAGTGAAGACAGTTTCCGTAAATCTCACGGCGTTCTCGGCTCCGAATAATACAATAACGCACGAGTACTGTAATATACACGATGGGGAGTCACATCTCACATACAGAAATTTGGAAGGACCACATGTATCCTACACCTTCTTCTGCACACGACTTCGCAAGTAACTTCGGTACATAAATCAATAAGAGTGGGCTCTGGTGATTCGCTAAATTAAAGAGTCAATGTACAGCAAGCAACTGAAAATACCGTTACTCACACCGCTCAACAAGTCAAACTTAGGGTATAATTTCTCAGTTGTTCATTCCGCAGTGTGCTGGGAGAGCAATTGGACAATTTCCTCCTGCGTTGGACCGCGGGCTACCTCGGATGCGGTTTGTCCACTGAGGTCGCGCGCCTTTGCGTCCGCGCCGTGGGCCAGTAAGAGTCGCACAAACTCTAGGTATCCTTCCTCATAACCCGCCGATGCGACGTGTAACGCGGTCGACCCCTTATTGTTCTTGGAATTGACTTCTACGTCGAGTTCGAGTAGGATGCGAGCAACCTCGAGATTTCCTCGGAGCGCTGCGCAATGGAGTGGAGAGTCGCCGTCGCCGTCGCGCACGTCCACATTAGCACTGTGGTCCAGCAATAACCGCACAACATCAGGAGTTCCGTGTTCAGAAGCAAGGAGAAATGGGGTGGATCCGTGGTCATCCTGGGCGTTGACTTCCGCATTGCGTTCGAGTAGCATCCGAGAAATCTCAAGGTGACCGAAACACGCTGCCTGATGCAGTGGAGTGCGTCCTGAGTTGCCGAGGGCGTGGACATCCGCGTTATTGTCCAGCAATAATCGCACGACATCGGGGTGCCCATCCGCTGATGCAAGGAGAAGTGAGGTGTATCCATCGTCATCCTGGGAGTTTACCTCAGCAATGAATTCAAGTAGTATACGAGTAACCTCAAGGTGACCGTGACCCGCTGCATGATGCAGTGGAGTGTATCCGTTGTTGTTGTGAGCATGAACATCGGCATTGTGGTCCAGCAGCAATCGAACAACATTGTAGAGCCCATACGTCGATGCAAGGAGAAGTGGGGTGTACCCGTCGTCATCCTGAGAGTTGACCACTGCATTGCGTTCAAGTAGTATCCGAGAAATATCAACGTTTCCAGTACTTGCTGCATAATGCAGTGGAGTACGTCCAAAGTTTGTGTGTGCGTGCACATCCGCATTGTGGTCCAGCAATATCAGCACCACATCGGGGGTTCCATATTCCGATGCAAGGAGAAGTGGAGTAGACCCGTAGCTATCCCGGGGGTTAATCTCCGCGGTGTGTTCGAGTAATATCCGAGATATATCAAGGTGGCCGCCACAAGCTGCACAATGCAGTGGAGTTGCGTCCTGAGTTATTGGAGGCATTCATATCCGCATTGTGGTCTAACAATAGCTGCACAACATCAGGGGTTCCATGTTGCGATGCAAGGAGAAGCGGGGTGGATCCGGCGTCATCCCGGGAGTTGACCTCTGCATTTCGTTCGAGCAGTATCTGAGAAATCTCAAGGTGGCTGCTGAACGCTGCGAAATGCAGTGGAGTGGATTCAGAGTTGTTGTGGGCGTGCACATCAGCATCGTGGTCCAGCAATAATCCCACGACGCTAGGGTGTCCATACTCTGATGCAAGGAGGAGCGGAGTACGTCCGTGGTCATCGCGGGAATTTACCACCGCATTGTGCTTGAGTAGCATCCAAGCAATCTCAAGGTGACCGTTCCCCGCTGCAATAGATAGTGGAGTCCAACCATCCTTCGTCTGAGAGTTCACGTCTGCACCGTGGTTCAGCAGCCACTTCACAATCTCTAGATGTCCCTCTCGAGAAGCAACGTGTAGTGGAGTCGCATTGTCTGCACTGCATGAATGTATCTGGGCACCATGCGCACACAGTAACTGAGAAACCGCAATGTGCCCTCCAAGCACAGACGCATGGAATGGAGTACCGTAAAGGCCACCCAAATGATTTACTTGTTCCGAATTCTGGGCTATCAGGCGCTCCACAAGACCATGGAATCCCCTCCATGCAGCGAAGTATAAGGGAGCTGCTGGAAGTGGCATTTCTCTCAGTTCTTCCCCTAGTACGGAAACCTTCAAGAGATCTTGTAAACCTCGTACTCTGACCCACGCTGAAAAATATGGCCTGTCCATGTCAAAGAAATAATCCAGAGCCTCCGTTATCTGTGATTCCACATTGCCGATCTGCACGTGCTCGTCCCAATATTCAGCAGCGTATCGTAAAAGAGGGATCTTCTGAGCACTGTCTCCATCGGTATGGTCATTCAGGCAGAGTACACCAAGACAAGCCTGGGCAAGAATCACGTGGGAAGGTTCTATCGGAATATGGAACCAGGAGATGACGTCCTTGCAACTTTCGAGGCGATCCGAAGTTAAGAATTCTTTAACGGAGAAATGCGAGAACTGGACGACCCGGGAGCCATCCTCGATTATTATGGTGACCAAACTGGAACAGGCGGAAAGAACCGCTTCTTCTAGGTGTTCCCAACGCCAATCCGTGCTGAATGTTGAGATCCCTCCCGTGGTCAAGTCAAACGCGAGCATTTCGGCGAGCTCCTCGACGAGGAGTGGACGACTGGCCACCATGAGACATTGCAAAAGTCGATACGCGTGCACCCGGTTCGCGTTATTGATCTCCTTGAGGATGCGTTTGTATGTCTCATCCAGTGATTTCGGCAATTCTTCGAGGACACGACGCAGATTGGCCGGGAAACAGTGTCGTAGAACCTCCAATTGACAAAAAACCCATCTAAACCTGTTTAGAACATAGGTCAACGGTATTTCCACGGCGCTTGGGTATCTCCTTACATTCCATCCGCTCTCCCTGTCAGTTTATCAATGACCATGTTCTTCTCATCATCTCGCCATTTTGTCATCTTTTTGTCCGACTGAACAACGAAAGTGACGTAATCAAAAATATCTTGCCTTTGACCGCTCTCGTCGTGATGGGATAATTGTTGGGTTGCCAAAGGCTCAAGCGTGGTGTGAATATCAAACTCAGGACGACTCGTGATAAATAGACGCAAATTTGGATGGCGAAGCTCGACAAGCTCTTTGACCAGCTCCAGGACCTTTTCACGCGAGGACGGAATACCTGAATCGTTGGGACACTCGTCGAGAGCATCAATGATGATATAGGTAGGCAATTTCCCCATCATCGTGAGCATATTCTTGAGACACCGTGCAAGTGAGTCGTCAGTTGGTTGTTCCGACCCCCGTTTGTGTGTGGTGTACAAGGAGAAAAGCGAGTTACAGAAGATGTCTGATTGGTCAGAGAGTTGGATAAGAAGGGATGATAATAAAGCGCGGTAGTCTTGTTTTGATGTGTCCTTGAAATCGAAATAAAAATAAGCCAAGAAAGCCAAGCCGGAATTGGACATGGTTCCGATATCCCGGATGATCACGGAACTTGTCGATAGTCAAGTTTTATTAGGATGCAACTCTACAGGGAAGTCAGGCGCGTACCTGAGAATAGTTTTCCCCGAGCCAGCTATCAAATCGGGAGTCGTCAATGGCAATTAAGACTAAGACGGGGGTGGGATAGTTACGTTTTCCGTGAACCCATAACAAGGAGCCAGATGTTTTCCAATCAAAGGTGTTCCCTTTGAGGCACCACGATGCGGTACCCTCCTGATGAGCGCCGGTTGCAGCGTTGTAATTAACAGATGGATCGGGCGGAGCGATCCATTTTCGAAGGTCTTTGCGCAACTCGTTCCCTGTAAGAGAAGTCAGATTTTCGTGATCGACGGTAATGAGGTTGGGAGATCGCGAACAGTTTAGGTGGTCGATTTGATCAGACATCTGTTGAATGGTTATTCCGCTATCAACTACACCTGACCGAGTGAATTTCTCAGGACCGAGTCGAGGACCGGTTGATGAATAAATACCCACCTTTAATGACTAAACCGACTTTGTCATCGATGCCTTTCACCGTGTGGTCGATGGCCTGCGCCTTGTGGCTGATGCCCTGCGCCACATGGCCGACGCCTTTCACACTGTGGCCAAGGAGGTTCATCCTGTAGTCGACGCCTTTCATCGTGTGATTGACGCCTTTCACCGTATGGCCGAGGTCCTTCACTGTGTGGCCGACGTCATCCACCTTTTCATCCACGCCATCCACCTTGTCGTAAATGTTGTGAGTGATATCCAGGGCTTCCACTGCTGCCATCCGGGCCTCCTCTTGCGTCAATCTGTCTAGCCGCTGGAGCGCATTCTCAACATCCCTCCTTCCGATCAGCTTTTTCAGATACCGCTCTGCAAGAAGGTCAAATTCCGGAGGCAAATCATCGAGGAAATACATACTCGTGCGCCCCTGCTTTATCTCCTTCGTCACGATCCCAAGGATCGACAGTACCTCAACCATAATCTCTACGATGATGCTCTTCATAGCCGCCGACGGTCGGACGTGAGTGTATTTCTCGAGCCGCTTGAAAAAGTATTCGATGCGGCTAAACAGGTCTAAAAGAGCATCCTTTCCAGCTCGCACGTCCTGAACCGTCTAAGAGGAATAAGTTACCACGGCACAAGCACCGGGAGTCAAAAGAAGACGCTCACTTGGAGAAGGACCCCAATTCCAGCAAAAATTGCATTCGCTGGTGGGAAAACCTGTCGTCGCGCACGTCAGAAGGTGGAAGTAGAGCAGCTAACATTATGACAACTTACCACCCCGACGCCATTTCCGAGGATCGTAGAGAATGCGTACAAAACATTCACTGTAGGATCCAGCCACTTTGTCCACTGTTCGTCGGCGCCTTGAGATTGATCGAACGCCTGGACTTGCGCTCGAAGGACGGCGAGAATGGCACTAGAAGAGTCGCAAGACTGTAGCTGGGTGGCCAGAGGATTGGAGGCGATGTCTTTCTTCGTCCGGCTCTGATACTCTTCCAAAGCTGCTCTGAATATCGTCTCGAAGTCTGTGGAAGATGTGGAGGTAGATGGAACTTGGGACATAGTGCAGGCTGAAGGGGATTGGTTGAGATGACAGGAAGATCGTGCTGGTCAACGGAAAGGGCACCAATTCGCACAATCGCACAGTAAGTCCACCACCAACGCCGCGTAACAGGATAGCCGCCCTGATATCGATATTCCCAGGAGCCAGCCACAAGCAAACAGACGCACACAGAGCACGTGACTAAAACATTTGCGCAGTCCTCCGATACACAGGTAGTAGGCGATATATCTGGAGACATTTATCCGCGTGAAACGTAGTGAGGTGTTCAGAAAGACTCAGTGTCGCGGAAGCGACCACCTCGGAGTCCCTATCATCCTCCCTCACGAGCATGCGTATCTTGACCCCAATGTTCCGCCACTCACCAATGGGCCACGGTCCGTCGAGTTGGGTTGAAAATGCGATCCACGACTGCACCTTTCGTGATGACGGTCTCACCTGTAGCTGCTGCTGTACGCCCCCTCCCTCTAACACCTGATCTGAGTCTGATCTATCTGGTCTGCCGTCCCGGCCCGGCGCTGCCGATTTCCGTGAGTTGGCTCTCGTTCCCGTTGGCCTGGCGTGCGATAAGTGTGAACATCGAGTACCTATCGCTGTACACCCGAGAAGAGGAGTAGCGGTAGGAACGCTGCGCACAACGCTGTCAGGTGCGCGCTAAGGCTCGTGACGGGCCTGAACAGGGTGCTGTCATGGCCGACTGATGTTGCCCGCGCCTGCCCTGTGCTCTCTGAGATGAAGTAATAACTACTGATATCATGGGACGGGAGGGTCAGCAGTTGGAGTAAAATGGTCACGCCATCGGAAACCTCCGGGTATTCGTACCGGCGACGGTCGTGGGGGTCTCACTGGCGTGTCGACGTGCCGTGTCGTGCGATGGGGTTGACGCAGCAAACGTTCACCGTGCCTTTGCTTGGGTTGTTCGACCAGCGGTTGCGCGAGAGAAAACGCTCGATGCGTGACAGAGGATCACTAAAAGTATGTAGGAAGCAACTTGTACCCGGCCCTATGCTAGAAAAATCGATTACTCAGTCAACGTACGCATACGTGTAAGCCACGTTAGTCCTCGCTTGGAAGGCCGACCTGACTGGTGGTGGAAGAGTAGCGTAGCGTGGATGTAGCGTTGGCGCGTAGGCAGAATGGCATGTTGATCCGATTCGAGAGGACGACGGCCCAGCAGAATCGTCAAGGCCTTTCCGTATCAAATTAGATGATGGAAACCGGAGCCAGCGCCTTGTCGTGACTGTCATAAAAGGAGAAAAAATTATTATGCACGCGTGATGCACGGTCCACCGCATAGACCATTAGTACATGGCCCCAACTTCTAGGTTTTGAAAGACGGTCGCTCTCGACTATTTCCCTAGAGTTAGGAAGTTCCATGCTGGGCTGTTGTTCTGCGTGCGCTGTAGTGTTACAAATAAACATCGGAGAGAGGAGCAAAGCGACATGAGCTAGAAATTCGATCCTGTATGCTCTCCTTTTCTCATTAACGCAATGTCCCGCGGGGAAGTGATGCCCGTCGTTCGCGGTGTTTCTAGCTTATCAGCGTACTAAACGTGAACGCGCACTCTCAATAGTCCCTACGTCTTGACCCTGACCAACAACAGCCCATCCTCGCATAGATGACCGCCTCTTCCAGCGCCTGATCTTCATGCTCTAAAGCCTTACCACTGCAAATCCTGTATTGCTGATCCTCGCTAGCTTGGAACTCAGCCCGACGTAAGGCAAGCGGCGACACCGAGCGGGGGAACCTGAGACACGAGAAGGCTAGTTCGCCGTAGGTGGTAGCCGTTGCCGTTGCCATCTAGGGCATTGTCTTCGCCTCTCTGTGCCGATTAGGGTTAGTTTTCTGAAAATTCTGCGTCAGTTGGGGCTTTCTGCGACTGCGTTGAGGGTGTTCCTTGTGCCGAATAAATCACACACCGATGCGACATGTGACGGGAGGATCAGCGAGAAGGTCCAGAGATCGGTCACGCACATCCAGTCATATCTGTTGGCCTAATACTAACTTGTGGTCTCCAAGAAGCCTGTCGAGAACGTCATTCGTGCAGGTGACAATCGCGGCGGGCGCAATCGCCGACGGGCCATGCCAGGTTTCCGTCTTACACAGACCGTTGTGCGTGTACGTACGCCTTTCTAGCCACGATTCCATCGTGCACTAAAAATCGGCTTGTAATCCTTCCGGCATTCCTAGTTCGTGGGCCCTAAACTGTCAAAACCGTCAAGTTGGCTTCGCCGTATCATCAAGGTGTGAAGATGCATAGCGAGAGTCGTTATTACAGGGTCGAGCTCTTCAGCGGCTGTTATTCTAAGAAAAAAACTTGGATTGGTTACATTGAGTGCGAGAAATCATTTACAAGTGAGATAGCTGTGATCGCGCTAGGAAATTGATAGCATACAACCTTTCCTGTGTCAAAATAGACGACAAACACGTATCTCCGCCTCGCCGTCCTTTGTCATGCGATGCTAAAAGAACGTGCCTTGTATGCGCCAATTCGAAGCCAATCGCATAGACCGTATGAGACCCTTCTGCATCTGATGCACCTTAAGGCGGTTCTATCTGTTCTTTGAATTACGTCTGGAAGATACACGGGGATGGGTTGGTGAGCCTCGATTGTCCTCTCTATAGTTCAAAGGTAACTTACTGCTCCGCTGAGGCACAATTAACAATTAGAGATACGAGCAAAGTAAAGACACGGTAGAAATACGCCCCACGATGTGTTTCATTCTAACCTCGACAGTGAAGAGGGCCTGATAAGACGAGCTATGGACGTTGTGCGTGCGTTTGAAGGGAACGGGCCGTCATAGAGTACCGCAGCTTTTCGAGTGGGAGTCAAAGGAGGGGGAAGGCCTTCGGTATAGGCCTGGATGAAGCGTAGTTATTCGTAGTTAGGGATGGTAGATTTTGAACATACGCTTTGCCTTCGTGATCTACTATGAACTGGGGAGCTGGTATAGGTTAGAGGGAGGTGTTGAACAAGTGGAAGGAGCGGAGTTTGATTGGGCCGCACGTGTTCAACTCGTGACGTCAGCTTGGGACAGTTGTTGAAGACTTTCTTTCACTCGCCAAAGCCTTGCCACTGCCTCTATCCGGAAGAGCCTTCATTCTCGTTACGACCTGGGCTCCCTTCGGGCACACAGACCCCTCAGCCCCAAACCCCAATCGAGAAGCACCGCCTGTTTGTAATCATTCTCGTTCAAGGCTGCAGGTCTTTTGTTTGTCGCTGGCTACTAGTATGTAGTATGTGTACGAGTCTGCACGCTCCAACGTGGTCTATGCACTACCAACCGCCAGTTGCCTCCCCTTCCCAGCTGCTTTTACATTGGCACTTCCTATCTGTTCTCTGATTATAACCGATGCAAGCGCTCTCTTCACCTCAGGCTTAAGTCCGTCGTCTCGTTCAGATTCAGACGGGATTGATTGCGTACGGATATTTTGGTCTGAATTCCAAACTTTGAGTGGACAGGATGTGCCAATGCCTCTTTCGCGCAGCCGCCTACAGTATGTGCTCGAACACGTCGGACGAGAGAAATTTCTCATTTCACACACGCGCTGTAATAGCCCAAAGGACTGGTTATAAGGCCTGTCCACGCCTGGCATTCATTACCTTGCTCCCTGTAGCCTCGCCCAGTTGGTCACGACTTCTCCTTACCACTGACAAGTTTTATGGAGAAAATTGTTGAGGACTGAGTGCATGTGTATTCGCAAGAGTTGGGGGTATGAGGATCTGGGGACAAGTATGGGAGAGTCTGCGTGCGATAAAGGTGCGAGGAGCGGAACGCTCCCATTGATTGCCGCGGCTTCTTCCGACTTCCACGTGATGTATCTGACCGGAATTAGGGTTCTCCCTGGCTCAGGCCTGCGGTGGCAAGAGGTGTAGAGAAAGGATGGCAGATATCAAACCCTGGAAGAGCAGGACGAAAATCTTTTGAACCTTTTAAGTGCTCTGCGACGTACACATCGCCCTCTCCGGGAATTTCTCGCGGGAAGTCACCATTCCTGGCTCCCTAGTTGATGCCACAAATGTACGGCGTTCACCAGCGACCAGGTTCGGCGTGCTGCGCTCGGGATTGACCTCACTGCGGCGGTCGACCACCCAGATCCCGGTGTCGTAGACACCCTCGAGCGTGTCCGGCAGGCTGGCGTACGGCATATGGGCCTTGATTCGTTGGCACAGGCGCAACCCAAAGTCGCTGTGATTTGCCCTGCACTGGCAGACGATGCCGAGGCCGACATCGTGGTCAACGCGTTCTCGATGGGGGGGGGGGGGCTGCATCGCGCCATCTATGACCGTGGGGCTTTGCCTTCCACACGCCCTCGCGTGGAACATTCTCGGGTTTTGGCGCAGCAGAAACAGAGGTGACCTTGTACGTATCAGACACCCGGCCCCCGGTCGGTATGGTGGAAGTTGGCGCCGAATTGGTTAGTGGTAGCGAGATTACGAGCGCTCGTGTGATGCGAACTGAGCGCAGGTTGATGAAGAGCATGGTTTGGTGGTACTGTAGTCTCCTATGCCTTCGCATTGCAACGCAAGTATTTTTTAAAATATCATTACGCGGATAAGTTAGAGTATACACGAGACACGTGACGCGTGACAAGCGCCTGGAGCTAACGACTTGGGTTGCCAGAAGGGCGAGCAAGGTGTTCATCCTTGTTGATGTGAATTCGAATTTAGAACCCTGCAAAGTCCAGAGTCTAGCCTATCTCCGGTACCTACGTATATCGTGAAGGAGGCTGAGTGTAGGCCAGACCAGGGTGCGGCTTCAGAATCTGCACTTGAGACTACGCGTATTATTATATTTGTTTGCAATCCCTTCAGAAGTCACGGTTCAGAGTGAAATTTGCTTGGGACTAATGTCTAGCACTTGTACGCCATTTTTCCTGGGTATGATAACCTAACCTGCCAGTGTCCACATCCGTGTGATTTGATCAGCTCCAACTTGATCAGCACCGGCATCGCTTTGCATCCCGGCCATCATTATGGGGAGACCACAAAAAAGAAGCCAACATGCAGAGGGTACAGTAACGCTCGGTATGGATTTGATCTCCTCCAACCATCGTCATGGTATCGCCGAAGTGCGTAACAACCCCGCCAGTTGAAGTATGGAGTGCTGGTGAGGTGGTGCAAGAACGCATGAGAAAAATATCGAGAATATGGGAAGGTGTGGTTGCCATCCCAATCACCACATGCTCCAGCTTACAAGCCGAATTGCATCCGTACTTCCCGTCAGCCGAGCACTAATCTAAAAACTTAAGAAAAAAGAAAAGGCCTGACCCCGCAACCGCACTCCCCTTGTTTCGCAATTCCTTGGCTGCCAAAGAACTTGTAACGCCCTCTGCAACCATGAAGTTTCCTCTTGTGCTTGCATCGACTGCTGTGTTCCTCCCTATTATTGTTAACGCCCAGGCAGCAAGTAACACTACCAACATTACTGCACGTTGCGCATTTCTCATCCCTATTTATATTCGTTGACGTTCCTCAGGTTGACGTTGCTCCTAGCGGGTCACTGGTGTACAACCCGGCAAACATAACCGCGGCAAATGGCACCAGCGTGACTTTCGTCTTCTCCGAGTACGATTGCCCTTATGTTTTGTATTTGCAATCAATGGTGCTCACACATCTCATCCACAGGAGCGTTCCTCATTCTGTCACACAATCTACGTTCGAAAATCCTGCACGTATTTGGCAGCAGCCAACGGCTCGTCGGGCGGTTTCGATTCTGGCCTCCAAGCCAAAAAGGAGTTCACCATTACCATCACAAATGATCAAGAGCGTGAGCCACATTTCCGTCAATTTATTTTGGTTCATCGTATTTAATTCTTGCTACAGCGATCTGGTTCTTTTGTAAGGAGTCGGACCACTGTGGTCTTGGAATGGTTGGGTAAGTATCAAGTCGCGAGTTGATATTTTGTTAAATTGAAAAATGTCTTGTGCTAACGTATTCTTCCAGTTCTATCAACGCCCCAAGCTCTGGGAATACTGCCGATGCCTTCTTAGCCGCTGCGAAGGCCATCGGCATAAAAGAACCGGCTGTGGGTCACTCCCATCTTTCTTACGCTCTACGTGTTAATAACATTTTTCTCCGGCCTAGGTATCTGATGGTGGCCCGGTTACAGGCGGTGTAAATGCGGTGGCAACATCTACGCCTACTGCTACATCTCCGTCTTCCAGCAGTTCATCGGATGCAGGCCGCCTCGTTGCAAGCAGTTTCTTTGCACTCCTGGCTACAACACTTGGCATATCGTTGGCATGAGCATGTCATAACCATGTGTCACAGACTTTTGCAAGAGACTTTGCTGTCATGTGTAAAGACTCTAACCTTGACTTGATTACGTTCTCGCCCTGAGCGTCATATTTCGATGCTGATAATGAAAGACATACTTGAAGCTTGAATGGTGTCTTATGATGATGGAAACACGGTTCTCAATGAATGTGCTTCCACCGTTGATGGTGAATGTATCTTGTCTATTTGGTATGTTTCATGCATCAACTTGAAAACGTAGCAAGGAAACGCAGGTCTTCGTCCTAAGATTGGGTCCAAGATTGGGTCGCGTACTTGCAATTTCCTTTCTAATCGCCAGAGGGAGAGTAAACGTACCCCATTGGAGTAATGACGAGTTGTGGGTAAGCACTGGTAGGTATGCAGACCAACTGAGTGAAGCGTTACTGTACATAGGCTGATTTGTATGTGCGACTCAGGAACTACCCTTTTGTGCAAGTTCTCAAAAAAGAATTAAATATTGATCATATTACAGTAAGACTTAAATAATTTAATTCAATATTTCACTTTCTACGTCTAAGTTAGGCTCAGTGCTTCTCCCGATAAATTCCGAGCTACCCAGACGCAGCGCTCGAGGCGCTCGCGTTGCACACCGAGGCATGCACCTCATTCATCACGCTGCATATTCTTTTCTTTCTTTTCCGTTCGTGAGGGGGGGGAAGCACCAAACAACTGGCATCGATCTCTTGGACAGATATTGGCCCCCAAACACGTTGAAGCATGAGTACATCGTGCTACGCTTCATCGCACAGGATGCGTACGAGTGAGCTGCACATCGTGCCCGCACCGGAAATCGTCGCGCGCGTGTTTGTGCTCTTCCGTGGGGTCGCGGCGGGTGAGTCGGGGTGACCTCGGACTCTGGGAAGCGGCAAGTGCACGTGCAGAGGGCACTGGCGCTGATGGGCCGACCTCCGGGGTCGACATTGTCGGCGTTTATGCTACGCGTGCGGCAGATAGCAGGTTGTTCCAAGTGGGAATGGGGTGTGGGATGGAAGTCGAGTGAGGCATGGGTGAAGCGTTATCCCTCTCTTCTTCCACCTCTGCTCTGTATATTTTGTAATTTCTTCTTTTCGATGCTACGCCTGGTCTGTATGAGACCCAGAAGGCGCCCTTTCCCCTTGTATGACTAGCAATGACGTCTCGAGACCTACTCTGTATGTAGTCGAGGAATAGAGTGATTTTCATTGAACCCTGAAACGTGTTTCGAAACTGCCCAGCCCAAAGTATGTGCAACTGTCCGCGTTTGGCAACTTGATGGCGAGTTGCTGGCCTGGGCGTTGCGCTCGCGTGTGTATGAGGACAAGTGGATGACGCGGCTTCTCGACGTGGACCATATCGGTCGTGCACGCTCATTGAATACGATTGGTACGATGGCGTTTGAAGGACTCGGACAATGACCTACCGGACATCCTCAAGAGTCAAGTGTCCAAATGGCCTTCGGGTTTAGTGGTATTTTCATGCCATGCTCATCAATTATCAGGGAGCCCTCCAAACACTCTCCAAACAAAGGCTAGACCGGGCCGGAGCGCGAAAGTATTTTCACCGTCGCCACTGCTAGTGGTTTGTATTGCGGGATGTGTATGTCAGACACTTGAAGCACTATATTCAGGACATGGTTCGCGGCGGTGCAAAAGCTTCTATTTACACCCCTGCGATTCGGATCCTCGAGTACCCTCACGAGCTGGCAGGCCTATCGTGCGCTCTGCTGCTTGCACAGTTGCACTCCTGTTCACTCTTTTCTTCTCTCTTCCACTTACGCACCTCGCGATGACGGCGTTCGTTAAAAATATATTCGCATCTGGTATATCGTCTACCAGTTACAACTAGCTATTCAGGAGCTCGACAATCGCTGGTGGTGGCCTGCCGTTCCTTCAAGAACCTGATAGCTGGAAAGGTTAATAAATCGGCAACTGCGTCATGTGCGCTACGGTGATATTACATGCCCTTATGCTCAGAGGTAGGCTAATGCCCAGAAATTTGGGGTTGGCCTGCTCATCAATGTGACGCTAATGCCTTGAGGATACCATTGTATCTCCATGATATAGCCTTCTTTTGTGCCAGATTACTTTTCATGAGGAATCAGTTGCAATGGATAGGGCCAAAGTCAGGCGGACGCCGCTCACGAAGTTAAATATTCACATTTATATATTCTATCGAGTCAAGTCCATAATCAAGTCTCAAAAATATTGGGCTCAGAAAATCACGGTACTAAGGGCAATTTACATTATACACGACGAGCGATCGTCGCTTTCGACGAATCAAACAACCCCATCTCGTTCATTTATTCCGCAGCGTACTGGGCAAGCAATTGTACAGTTTCTTGCTTTTCGGAGCCATGGGCTACGTCGAATGCGTTCTTTCCATCGAGGTCGCGCAACTGCGGATCAGCACCGTGTTCCAGCAAGAGCCGCACAACGTCTGTGTGTCCTTCATTTGAACCTGCCGATGCTAGGTGTAACGGAGTCGACCCCTTCTCGTTCCGGGAATTGACCTCCACGTCCTTGAGCTCAAGAAGAATCCGAGATACTTCGGGCCAACCTCCTGACGCTGCGCAATGCAGTGGACCGTCGCCGTCGCCGTCGCGCACATCCACATCGGCTTTGCGGTCCAGAACTAACCGGACAATATCGAGGTGACCATACTCCGACGCAAGGAGAAGTGGCGTAGATCCGTGGTTTGTTCGGGAATTGACTTCCGCGTTGCGCTCGAGTAGTGTCCGGGAAACCTCGAGGTAACCGTCACACGCTGCCCAATGCAGTGGGGTGTACCCGCGGTTGCCATGGAGGTTAGAATCCGCATTGTGGTCCAGCAACAACCGCACAACTTCGAGGTGTCCATGCTCTGACGCCATAAGAAGTGGGGCACATCCGTGGGCATCCTGGGCATTAACTTCCGCTGTGTTCTCCAGCAGGATCCGAGCTACGTCGAGGTGACCGTTGGTTGCTGCCTTGTGCAGTGGATTTAGTTCGGAGCTTCCACAGAGACAAGTGTCAGCATTGTGGTCCAGCAACAACCTGACGATATCGAAGTGTCCATTCCCGGAAGCAATGAGAAGTGGGGTGCATCCGTGGTCATCCCGGGAATTAACCTCCGCATTGTGCTTCAGTAGTATCCGAGCAACCTCAACGTGACCGTTTGCCGCTGCCTTGTGTAGTGGACTGAAGCTGGAGCTGCCACAAAGACGAGTATCTGCATTGTGCTCTAGCAATAACTGTACGATTTCGGGGTATCCACTGTCCGACGCAATGAGGAGTGGGGTACATCCGTGTTCATCCCGAGGATTGACATCCGTAATGCGCTCGAGAAGTGCCCGAGCGGCTTCAACGTGACCTCTGATCGACGGCCAATGCAGTGGACTGAGTCCCTCATTATCGCGCGCCGACATATCCGCGTTGTGGTCCAGCAACAATCGCACGACATCAGGGTGCCCAGACTCCGATGCAAGGTGAAGTGGGGTACAACCGTGGGAGTCGCGGGAATCGACCTTCGCATCGTGCTCGAGTAGGAACCGCGCAACCTCGAGGTGACCGTTCGCCACCGCCAAATCCAGTGCCGTCAAGCCAATTTTCGTCCGGGAATTGATATCCGCACCGCACGTTAGCAACCACTTCCCGATCTCTGGATGTCCAGCTTTCGATGCAGTGTGTAATGGAGTCCACTTGTCGGCACAGCGTGAATTGATGTCGGCGCCATGAGCGAAGAGCAAGTGAGCGACCTCGATATGACCTCCAAGGACCGACGCATGCAACGGAGTGCCGTATAAGCCACCCAACTCGTTTACTTGCTCTGAATGCTTGTGTATCAGGCGCTCCACAAGACCGCGGAATCCTCTCCACGCAGCGAAGTATAGGGGAGCTGCTGCAAGTGGTGCAGCCCTTGGCTCTTCATCCGCAGTAACCTTCAAGAGATCTCGTAGATCCTGAATTCGAACCCATGCTGAGAAATGCGGCTTGTCCGTATCGAAGAAATGATCCATGGCGTCCTTGATCTGTGCTTCTACATTCCCCACCTGGGCGTGCTCAGACCAATGCTCGGCAGCGTATCGATAAAGAGGAATCTTCTGAACGCTGTCTTTGTCCGCGCGCTCGTCCAGGCAGAGTAAGACGCCGAGACAGGTCTGGGCAACAATCGCGTGGGATTGTTCAATGGGAATATGAAACCAGGAGACTTCTTCCATGCAACACGCGAGGCGATCCGACGCGAGGAACTCTTTAACGGAAAAATGGGAGAACTGGACAATCCGAGAGCCGCCCTCGACGTTGATGGATACCAAGCTGGAACAGGCGGACAGCACCGCTTCTTCTTGGTCTTCCCATCGCCAATTCGCGTTCAACTTCGGGATCCCACCGGTGCCCAGGTCAAACGCGAGAACATCCGCGAGTTCCTCGACCTGGAGTGGACGACTGGCCACCATGAGACATTGCAAAAGTCGGCACGCGTGAACCCGGTTCGCGTTATTAATTTCCTTTAGGATGCGCTTGTATGTGTCATCCAGCGACTTCGGCAACTCCTCTAGGATCTGACGAAGATTTGTTGGGAAACAGTGACGCAGAACCTCCAATTGGCAGAAAACCCAACGAAACCTGAGAACGGATAAGATGAGCGTCTAGTCGTAATCGATCGAAAATTCCCTTACATTCCATCCGCTTTCTCAGTCAGTATATGAACGACCATATTCTTATCATCGTTCCTCCACTTCTTCATCTTTTGGTCCGAGCCAACGACAGAAGTGACGTAGTCAATGATGTCCTGCGTGTGTCCGCTTTCGTCGTGGAGGGATATTACTTGAGTCTCCAGAGGCTCAAGCGCGGTGCGAATGTCGGACTCGGGGCGACTCGTGATGCATAGACGTAGATTTGAGTGGCGAAGCCCGACAAGTTCTTTCACCAGCTCTAGGGCCTTTTCCCGCGACGATGGGACACCCAAATCACTAGGACACTCGTCGAGAGCATCCACGATAAGATAGATTGACATCTGTTCAGCGACCACGAGCATATGTTTGAGACACTCGGCAAGTGAATCGTTGGTGGGTTGTTCCGATCCCAGTTTGTGTGCCAGGTAAAAGGAGAAAAGGACGTCACAGAATGAATCAGATTGGTCAGAGAGTTGGACAAGAATGGATGATAATAAAGCACGGGAGTCCTGTTTTGCTGTGTCCTTGAAATCGAAGAAGAAATAGGCCAGGAAAGCTGAGCCGGCGTTGAACATGGTTTTGATATCCCGTATGATCACAGAGCTTGTCGATTATATAAGCGCATTGGACGTAACTCATCGGCAAGTAGCCTACCTAAGAATACTCTTCCCAGAGCCAGCTATTATTCCAGGGCATCGTTAACGGAAACTAAAGCCGAGACGGTAAAGGTGCACATACGTTTTCCGTGTATCCATAACAAGGAGCCAGATGCTTTCCACTCCGCAACGGTATTCCCTTTCGTGCACCACGTTGCAGTACCCTCATGATGAGCATGAGATGCGGCCATGTAATTAACAGATGGGTCGGGGGGAGTGATCCAATTTCGCAGGTCCCTGCGCAGCTCACTCCCTGTAAGTGGGGTTGAGCATTCATGGTTAGCAGTGATACAGTGACGAGACAACAAACGGTTTATGTAACCAAGCTGCTTTGACATTTGTTGAGCTGTTAATCTGGACTCGGTTACACCTAATAGCCAAGTATAAGGCTGAGGACGGATTCGGAGACCAGCTGATGAAAAAATAGCTCACGCTTAACCAATAAAACTAATTTGTGATCGACGACCTTCACCATATGGTCAACGCCCTTCACCTGGTGGTCAACCCCCTTAACTATGTGGTCGACGTTCTGCACCATGTGGCCGACGCCCTGAACTCTGCCGTAGACGCCCTGAACTCTCTCATCGACGCCCACCAGCATTTTACCAACGTCCTTCACGGTGTCATCGATGTTGCGAGTAATCGCCAAGGCTTCGGCTGCAGCCATGCGTACCCCCTCTTGCGTCAATTTGTCCAGTCGCTGAAACGCGTTTTCGACATCCTTCCTTCCAACCAGCGTCTTTAGATACCTCTCTGCACGGAGGTCGATTTTGGGAGGGAGATAAATCAACTGGGAAGGACATACCTGTTCGTCCCTGCCCTTGCCCGACTTCCTTCGTCACGATCCCGAGGATCGAGAGTACCTCAATCATGATCTTAACGATAACGTCGGTCATAGCCGCGGACGGTCGGACGTCAATGTATTTTTCAAGCCGGTTGAAAAAGAACTCCATGCGGCTGAACAGGTCTAAAAGCGCATCTTGACTATCGCGGACATCCTGAACGGCCTAAGGGGCATTTATCACCACGGGTCATGCGCGCCAGAGGTTAAGGAAGAAGCTCACTTGAAGAAGGACACCAATGCCAACAAAAATTGCATACGCTGGTGGGAATTCCTGCAGTCACGCGAGTCAGAGGGTAGATCCAGAGCAGCTCAACGTAGCATGATTTACCACCCCGACACCATTCCCGAGGGTCGTAGAGAACGCGAAAAGGACATTTACAGTGGGATCGAGCCACTTGGTCCACCTCTCGTCGGCACCTCGATCACGCGCCTCGAATTGGGTTCGAAGCGTGGCGATAATAGCACTGGAAGAATCGCATGACTGGAGCTGGGTGGCTAGGGGATGGGAGGCGATGTCTTTCTTCGTCTGTTTCTTATACTCCTTCAATGCTGCTGTAAAGAGTGTCTCGAAGCTTGTGGAAGATGTAGAAGTAGATGGAACTTGGGACATAGTGCTAGTTGAAGGAGTCCCGTAGAGGATAACGAGAAGTCGCGATAAGGCAAAAGGGCACTGATTCGCTGGGAATCACCTTACGTAATTTACTAGGAAGCCACTGGTGATACTGTACAGTAGACGCGCAGAAAAATGTTTCAGCCTGAAAAGCAATGCCGTCCGTTACGCGTCACTCGTGCTCGTACACTAAGTTACTCGTACTACTGTACATAGAGTACAGTACGGGAGGAAAATTCGCCATTATCCGTAAACACGGGGAAAAAAAGAACAGTCGCCTAGATTTGTTTATTTCTTTAGGATGAGTGAAGGTCGGACCGTGTCTTGGCGAAGGCGGAGAAGCTATTGACCTCGTGCCAATGCGTGCTGTCCTCTCGAAGAGACTCTGAGAAGTTATCGTCATCGATCGCATGCCTTATCAGAATGACCATCACGCCGCCCGAACGCGGCGCTTCGCCTACCCCCACGCCTTGTCGATTCACACGGTCCAGACCTTTCATGGTAGTGACAGGGGAATAACACAGATTCCGGGATCTGGAAGAGCGTGTGGTTCTACTGGGTTGTGAGCAGGACAGAATCCTCACCAGAAAACTCTTATCGGAAAGGTAGGGGTCGGTGCTTGATTCTAGCGATCTTCGCAAGATAGGGAGTGCCTCATGGTAAACTTCAATTTAAAGAAGTGTGAGATTAAGGCTCAGAAGTCCATGCGGCGCACGATGTGACTAATAACAGTTCTGATCGGGTGGATGGGTAACAGAGAATCTCGAAGGGTAAGGCAAATGAGGGAGAGCGGCGCGAGTGATGCTCGCCATTGGCCGTCTAGCTTGATGGTGAAGACATGATATCGACGCATTCATCGCCAACCTGAATTGAACTATCAGTAGTGTTCTACGTCTCAGAAATGCTCTAGCTCCTCTACCGCCGCTGATTCTGGCCAGCTTGATACTCCGCTCTGCGCGAGGAGAGCGTGGTCATCGAGCGCAGGTCACTGTGCGGCAAGAACAGGAACAGCGCCGTGGGAGGTGGGAGCGCTGCATGTAGCATCGTCAAGCGCGCGTTCCACTGCAAATGGGGTGTTGCGGTTGCCGTCGAGAGGCCACGGCGATGGCAGGTATCCACATTTTATGTCTTCATGTTCGCTCTGCTGTGCCATTAAGGTTTTGATTTTATGCAATTTTTCTGCGATGGCGAGACTATCAGCTTTGTGCGTGATCACACTGGGATGAGTTAATCAATGACCACATAGACTCGTGGGAATTCAGCGCCTCCTGCAGCTCGTCGTGAACTTCCGCACCGTGCTAAGCCAGGCGCCAGGGTTGCGGTGGTCGACGATCGCCGTGCGCGTGCGCATGCCATTCGACCCTCTATTGAGTGAGTGTGAATTTGTAATCCGGGTCAAGATTAGCCCATAGCCCGGAACTCCCGGGGCCCTTAGCCTGCGGAATCGTCAACCCTGATCGTTAACGCGGTTGCAATAGGACGAAAAGGTAAAAGATATACCGTTCTTGATCTGGCTTTGAGCGGATATATGCATATGCACAAGCGCAGGCCCGCGATCCTGTATAATGGGGCCAAGCCACTTGCGCATAAGCGCCAGTCCCGACTTGAGCGGGTCGGTAACGCGAGAGGTGGAAGAGTGTCGATGTAGCGTGGGCGTGAAAGCTTCAGTGAATATAGATCATTTTCGAGCAATGACCCAGCAGATTCGTCGAAGGGATTATCGCTGTGCGAAGGTGCGTCTGCCACGTCGGAAAGCGCCATTGTTACAGGTCGAGTCGAGCGCTGCAAAAAGCTTGGATGGGGAATAAGTACGAGTAAGAGAGATCACCTGCAAACCTACCGGGGTGAAATAATCGGCGATTGCCCAAGCTGTCTTTTTTTTTTTTTTTTTGAATCTATCTTATATCCCGCTATGCGTGCAACGATGGCACAGAGCGGCACAAACTACCTACACATGACAGTTCTGGTACTAAGAAGAGTCGAACATGTGGAATTTGAAGGGACTGGTGGCGTATGAGCAAATCCGCATAGGCGGAGAGATGCAGAGTGATGGCGAGCGATGTAATACGGAAATTATAAGAGTTTGTGACCCTGTCACACTTGTTCGAGAGGGGAGTGGGACCCTTCCTTCACAGAGGTGGAAGACGGGAGTCTCACAGAAAGGACGTAGTGGAAGGAGAGGAGAGACCCATGAGGGTCTTGTGAGTTAAGCACGGCGTGTTTGGGGATAAAAACCGAGGCCTCATGAGGCCTATCATCGGACAGGGCTAGCACCTTGGGTATTGGTCGTACCGCGCGGTTTCTGTTTCCATCGCTTGAGCTCCCCTACTGAACCAAAGGCATACAGAGTCCTTTGGGCCAAGAGACGCCGTAGCATCTCGCCGTCAGGGTCCTCAAATGCCAGGACGAGGGAGGATGAGGAGTTCGGTTTGTAGTTAGCAGAAGGGCGGACCCACGAAGGGAGCTGTGTGAGGCGAAGGGAGCGGTAGGTGGGGTTATCTACCATGAGTGCATCATTGCACTCTGAGGGGGAGTAGGGCGCGCGCGTATGGGAAGCTCCAGTGGGGATGCTGTTGATGAGGATGCGTGACCATCGGACGTTTTCACGTGAGGATATGGGGATAGGAGTGGGGCTCGGGGAAAGAAAGGGACCAAGTGAAGCTGAAATGAAGTGGGAGGCCGTGTTGAGATGGTGAGCTGTTGTGTCGGGTCCTGCCATGAGGACCAAGTTGTTCTTCGCTGTCCACCTGGCAGCAGACAGCGTTACTTGGTGTGTGGAGCCGTGAAGAACAGCGTTGAGGAACTCAGTGATTTCCAGGGGGGTCCGCTTGACCACCTGGGTGTCGTTCTGTAGTTTGTCATCTGCAGGAGGGGCCAAGGAGACCACTAGGCTAGGCCTAGCTGGTGACCGTGTGGCAGAGGCGAAGGAGGGGATGGTGGGAGGGGCCAGCTTTGCTGGCTGTGACGTGGGCAGTGGGGCCTTGGAGGGGGTAGCGGGCTTGGAGGGTGGGGAGGCAGACGACTTTGCGGAAGCCTGGGGGGGCTTATCAACTTTTGTTGAGAGAGCCTTCACCTCTTGAGCAAGCGTGGCTAAAGCTCCGTCAAAAGAGTTCTTGAGGAGCCGAAGCTCCTCAGATGTAACGTCCTGGGTCACAGTGCGTATCTGACCTAACCCATAAGCAAGGGGGCACTGGGGAGAACCGGAGCAAGACGATCGAGTAGGGTAAGAGGGATGACGAGTCGCTCCCTAATACTTACCAAGGCAATACGGACCATGACTGATGCGCTTACTGTACGATTAGCAACAAGCTTACTGTTCTATTACTGAGCAGACGTGGACGATTACACAGCAGAGGAGTAGTAGTAGTAGTAGTGGCGGTTTCGCTGACGAAGGCAGATCGCGCGTAGGACTATATAAGGAAGCTATCGACTGTTGTGGTCGATAGCTTGGATTTCTTGTACACTTCTCAACTTGCTATCCAAGTCGTGGTTTCTCTCTTCATCTCTCGTCCCTTGGGACCGTGTAGCAACAGTCAAAGCAAAGCTCCGCCTTCGTGCGTTGAGACGACACTCTGCCTTCGCGCTAGAGTCCTGGAAATCGCTGAGTCACCGCGTTCACCTCATAGTGCCTAAGTCAGGCTCACGTGCAGCTCGCACGTAACATTAAATCCAAGCTCTTCACAAGAATCGAACGCCATGGCGACCATCAACACAAAAGACGGCTGGGACTTTGTGCCCTATTGCATCGACACAAGAGAACGAGATGCACCCGTTCGTTACCTTATAGGACGACTGAGGTGGTGACACGTACCGGACACAAGAAGATCCGACGAGCATAACACCGGATACTACGCAGAAGCGGCTACCGCACAACGATACCACCCGTCGTTTTCAACAGAGAACACTGCTGCTGGGTCGAACTCCGGTGGAGTAACACCAACAACTACTTCGAAGCAACACGACCGGCAGCCGACGACCTACATATCAACGTACCACTAACAGACGCGCGACCAGTTAGCCAACAAGGACCTATAGATGGTCAAGCGGAAGAAAACCTCGAATCGGAACCACCAAGGACCGAATTCCAGCTACGGACAGCAACACCAGTGGCATCAAGCCATACCAGCACATGACCACCGACCCCGCAAAGCGAAGTCGTAGAACCCGAAGACATTGCAGTGCACTCACCAGAAGTAGACGCACTCGCCGCACAAACAGCTGAGTTACACATCCCTGAGCCAGTAAGGGGAATACCATACAGCTACATGACTACCCAAACAGAAGTATCGCCACCCCGACTTGTAATCAACGAACAGACAGGTCACGTCCAACAACTACAACCAGAAGATATGGAAGCCGTCAACCAAGCTATGGGACCAGATGTCCCTGACGCACCAAGCATCCCTGAAGGACCCGATATGTTCTACGAGTTCCGACTCAATAGAAACAGGGTACCGTCACCAGATAACCGACCTTTTCCCCCGTTAAGAAGACCGCCAGGAGGAGGACCACCAGGAGGAGGACCGCCAGGAGGAGTACAACAGGCACCTCACGGAGGGAACGATAAATTCATCGGTAACCCACCACCAACATTCACAGGAAACAGGGGACAAGCCGAGTCCTTCATTCTTCAATGGGAAGTATACGCGGGAGTTAACGCCAACCATTCCGCGATGACAAACAAGTACCAAAAATCAATGCTGTTCCTCACGTACATTCAAGGAAATGTGGTCAACCAATGGGTAATGTCCGCAAGCAGGTGGCTCGTTAACGAAGTCGCCACAGGAACCAGCCAATTCGACAACAGGTTATGGGAAAACCTGTTACATGCCTTCCAACGGCAATTCGGAGACGTTCTTAGCAAAGAACGAGCGCAAGCCCAGCTCGATGCTGGCATACACATGAAGGATGGAAAAATCGACGACTACATTGCCACATTCGAGCAACTCGTTCGACACGCGGGTATAACATCAATGCCGAGCAAACACTCAAGTATTTCACAAGAGGATTACCACGCGCGTTGTACGAGACAATGTATCAACATGACGATCCCCGCAACTATGAAGAATGGAGAGAATCCGCCTTAAAAAGGCAGCAGAAATGGATTCACATGCAGACGGTCAGAGGCAACCTCGACGCCTTCAAACCAGGTCAAGCTCCAGGCGGAGCATTAGCTAAGTTGCTCGCTCCACTCCAGAATGACGACCAAATGGACACATCCGCAGACCGTATACGAGGACGACTAGCGGGAGCCGAAGAAATCATAGCAAACCACCCCAGGAACACTAAACCACCGCAACCACCATTCCCACCACAAGGGGGATTCATCCAAAGACAATTCAAACGAGACCACAGCCAAACGCAGTGTTACAACTGCCAGAAGATGGGTCACATCAGTCGTGACTGCAGGCAGCCCAGGAGACGCCGCGACACACAAGTACGCACTACAGACACCACACCAACTAAAGAAGAAAAGGCAGCGGAATGGCTACGAGGAGTAGCAGGAGATGACGAGGAAGTCAAAGACCTGGTCCTACAACAATTGATGGGACAGGATTTTGGAAACGCCTGAACCCGGCGGCCTGGGTGAGGGCAATACGTTGTAACTCTGTGTACATTATGCGCTATCATTCTATGAGAGTACCAGTGTCTATTCGGCAAGTTACAAATGGCCGACATCAAAGCATTAGTGGACTCGGGAGCCACTGATAACTTCATCCATCCACAATTCGTCAAAAGGATGGGATTGGGACAACGGGCACTAGATAAGCCCAAAAACATCTAAATATCGACGATACCACTAATAAAGCGGGACAGATCACACACTATCTCACGCTTAACGTGGAAACGGGAGGAACTCAAAGAGAAATGCATTTCCTTATCACCGATATAGGGAAAGAAGACATACTGCTAGGATACCCATGGCTCGCAACCTACGAACCAAGGTTCAGTTGGCGCCACGCCACTATTGAGAAAAACAGCTCCCTATAGTACTACGAACGATCAATCCAAACGACAAAAAAGCAGTACTAGCAAGGTTGCTCAACGAAGAAGCAAACGACGAGAAAGTGTCACAAATGTTCACGATGGAAACGAAGGAACAAATAGTGACAAAACTAGATGAACAAGTACATGGACGGCGATCGGCAGTTGAACTGGCGATCGAAGCTAAACAGTACACCAAGGAGGTCCACATACCGGAAGAATACCAGAAATTCGCAACGGTATTCAACGAAGACGAAGCGAAAAGGTTCCCACCAAAATGAAGCTGCGACCACGCAATCGAATTCAAGAAGGGGGTCCCTGATGTAATCGACTGCAAAGTATACCCAATGACAAGAATAGAAGACGCAGCGCTGGACGAATTCATCGACGAACAAGTAGAGAAGGGATATATTCGTCCCTCAAAATCCCCGTATGCGTCATCATTCTTTTTATTAAAAAGAAGGACAGAAAACTACGACCCGTACAGGACTACCGAAAAATCAACGAATGGACAATACGGAATCAATACCTGCTCCCCTTATTGACGACCTAATTAGGGATCTCGGAGGAGCGCAAGTATTCAGCAACTAGATGTCCGACAAGGATACAATAACATTCGGATCAAGGAAGGAGACGAACACAAGGCCGCGTTCAAAACACGTCGCGGACTCTTTGAACCAACGGTCATGTATTTCGGCCTGTGCAACTCACCGGCCACATTTCAAAGCTTCATGAACAACATCTACCAACCTACGATAGCAAAACACGACGTACTCGGGACAAAATCAGGGTCTATATGGACGATATCGCCATAGCAACCAAACGACAACCACAATCACTCAAAAGACACCAAGAAGCAGTATGCGACGTACTCGCAGTAGCACAACAACATGACCTTTTCTTCAAACCCAGAAATGCGTCTTCAACGCTCCCAGTATCGATTACCTGGGGGTAATCCTTGAAGAGGGGGTAACACGTATGGACCCGTCAAAATTTCAGGCGTTCGCGACTGGCAATCGCCAACATCAGTAAAGGACGTACGATCATTTCTCAGATTTTTGTAACTTCTATCGGCAGTTCATCAGAGGCTTCGCGCCATCGCCAAACCGCTAAACGAACTAACACGAAAAGACGAACCATGGCAGTGGGGCACAAACATCAAGAGGCGTTCGAAACGCTCAAACAGCGGGTAACAACAGAACCCATTCTCGCACACGCCGACCAGACACAACAATTCGACCTAGAAGTAGACGCGTCAGGATTTGCAGTTGGAGCAGTCCTTCTCCAGAAGAAACAGATGGAAAACACATCCCGTGGGATACTACTCGGCGACACTCAACGCAGCAGAATGAAACTACGATATTTACAATCTCGAACTGCTGGCCATTGTAAAAGCATTGAGGAACTGGAGACACCTATTGGCTGGATCTCCACACAAAGTACGCATATTTTCAGATCATCTCAACCTTTGATACTGGCGAGACCCTCAGAAGATCAGTCGCCGAATTGCAAGAGAAGTACTGGAACTAGCGGAATACAACTTCGAGATACATCACGTCAAAGGAACAGCCAATGGAAGGGCTGATGCCCTATCTCGAAGACCCGATTACGATCAAGGAGAGAAAGACAACGAGAATGTCGTTGTACTACCAAACGAATATTTGTATGAACGGCGAACACACAACAAGACGAGCAGAGGATACGCAAGTGGGTCGATCCTCACAAACTAACGAAGGCAGAAGGACTCTGGTGGTACCAGGGACAAAGGCTCGTCGTAACAGGAACAATGGAGGACATCAGAGAAGTAATTTCAGCGCATCACGATCCCCCCGTTCACGGCCATCCAGGAATAAATTGAACAACGCAACTAGTGGAGCGCCACTACTGGTGGCCCACGATGAAGCAAGACGTTGCCGAGTACGTCAGAGGATGCGCCGAATGTCAGCGGTGCAAGGTCAACACACAAAGACAAAAGCACCGCTGCAACCATATTCCCGAAACGGAAGCAACGCCATTCGAGGTGGTAGTGCTAGATTTATCACCAAACTCCCAGTATCAAGGGGATACGATTCGATACTAACAGTCACTGATCACGACTGTTCGAAAGCGTCCATATTCATACCATGCAGAGAAGAAATCTCAGGCGAGGAAACCGCGATGCTCTACGCAAAACATGTCGTAGCGCGGTTTGGACTACCATCAAAGATCATCAGCGACAGAGACCCTCGGTTCACATCAAAGTTCACAAGAGAGCTATGCCGAATCCTGGGGATACAACAAAACATATCAACGGCCTATCACCCACGAACAGACGGGCAGTTGGAACGAACCAACCAATGGTTGGAACAGTACCTCAGACTATGGGCTAACGAACGACAAAACAATTGGGCTGACTATCTAGCGCTCGCGGAGTTCGCACACAACAATTGGACTAACGAATCCACACGAGAAACGCCGTTCAGATTGCTAATGGGCTATCACCCGCTTACCAACTGGACAGATAAGAAGTCACCAATACCGCGAGTCGAAAAGCGACTAGAACAAATCAAGGAGATAAGGAGCCAGGCACAGGATCACATGCGACGCACGCAACAGTCATGGATCAAGCATCGTGACACCCCCAAATATCAAATAGGGGACAAGGTCTGGCTTGAAGGACGTCACCTTCGGACCAACCAACCAACCACAAAGCTTGCACCCAGACGACACGGACCATTCCAGGTTGTTCAGGTGATGTCTCCGTCAACTATCGACTTGACTTCCCACGCAGTGGAGCATCCATGATGTTTTCCACATAGATCTCCTTACCCCTTACAAAGAAACGATGACTCACGGCGCAAACTATCAGCGCCCACCACCAGAACTAGTAGGAGACGTGGAAGAATATGAAGTCGAAAAAGTACTAGACTCAAGAAGACATGGAAGGGGGCGTAAGCTCCAATACCTCATCAAATGGAAGGGCTATCCGACTCGGACAACCAGTGGGTCCCATGGGACGATGTCCATGCGGAGGAAGAGATAAGGAAGTTCAAACAGTCCAATCCGAAAGCCGAGACTCACATAAAAGCAGCGACGATTGAACGAACAAGGACATCAACCCCTACTTCAATGGCACATGTCCCACTCACCCTCATCACCATTGACTTCCCTCCTGTCGAGGAGCTTGACACCTACACACCACAACAATGTGGACGACCCATTCTGCTCCGCCATCGAGCAGGTCCGAGCAGTCGCCGAGCAAGATAGAGACGAGCGAGAGCAACAAGAGCGAGACCTGGCCGAGGCTCACCAGCGATTCCCCACACCCGCAAGTGGAAGAGTGGAGGCAGATGAGGAAGGACTACGAGCTGTTGAAGGAGGTGATGACCTCATGGCAGCTGGATCAGGTGACGAAGATGACGGCGAAGGAGAGACAGATGAGGATACAATGGCTGATGAGGCAAGTATCCTCCAGCCCTCCACCGCCTTCACGTCCACCACCGCTGTCAACCGTTACGACAGTGACGAGTCCTCCGACGGCTCCTATCATGACGCCCACGTCATCTGCACAAGATGCGACAATCCCCAGAGTTACTGCCACTGCGCCCCCATGCGCATTCCCCCTCGAACCACCCACGAAGAAGAAGAAGACGACATTACCGAAGAAGCCATGGATGACAAGGGACGAGCACCACCGGTTGCTGTCGTCTATGGACCGACTGCGGAGGAGGGATACGCCATGCGAGGAATCCCGTCCTACGCAGAGGCCCACGACCCCTCACCCATCAACACGCGCCGAGCGGATGCGCTGAGGCGCCCTATCCGTACCTTATCGCCTACTCCCGGCGGCTTCGTCCTCAACAATGGGATGAACTGGGTGCCTATGGTGATCGAGCACGAGGGTCGACGCATCCCCGCTAGGTATGTGCGGGTGAGAATGCTTGACAACCCGGAGGCCTTCGGAACGATGGGGAGGGGCCTACCCATATACCACGGGGACATACACGCCGAGCCATGTCGAGACATGGGGCCCGCAGCTGAGTACACGCGCGAAGAACTGTTGTACCTTCGCACTGACTTCCGGGGACGGCGCCAGGTCGACGAAGCCCTCGCTAGGTTGGGGGACATCTCCCTTGCCGCCAAAGTGAGGCGCTACCACGCGTCCCAGGAGGTCATCCAGGAGTTGGAGGCGGCGATCAAAAAGCTTGAAGACGATATCTTCGTGCACGTTGACCGCTCGCGCCATGCGGCGAAGCGACTGGGTAGGGCTCACGCGTTGCAGAGGATACGAGACGAACACGAGACAGACGTGGGGCTGACCATGGTGTCCAATTGGGTAGTAGAGCGAGGGCGCTCACCCTTGTGAAGGGGGTGATGTAACGTCCTGGGTCACAGCGAGTATCTGACCTAACCCATAAGCAAGGGGGCGCTGGGACGAACAGGAGTATGACGATCGAGTGGGGTAAGAGGGATGACGAGTCGCTCCCTAATACTTACCAAGGCAGTACTGACAATGACTGATGCGCTTACTGTATGATTACAACAGCTTACTGTTCTATTACTGAG
This sequence comes from Lactarius quietus, assembly GCA_015025155.1. Classification (NCBI taxonomy): domain Eukaryota; kingdom Fungi; phylum Basidiomycota; class Agaricomycetes; order Russulales; family Russulaceae; genus Lactarius; species Lactarius quietus. Next base: position 464 of record WITN01000160.1, on the reverse strand, counting down.
CAGACATGGACGATTACACAGCAGAGGAGTAGTAGTAGTAGTAGTGGCGGTTTCGCTGACAAAAGCGGATCGCACGTAGGACTATATAAGGAAGCTATCGACTGTTGTGGTCGATAGCTTGGATTTCTTGTACACTTCTCAACTTGTTATCCAAGTCGTGGTTTCCCTCTTCATCCTTTGTCCCTTGGGACCGTGTAACACACAGTCAAAGCAAAGCTCCGCCTTCGCGCGTTGAGACGACACTCTGCCTTCGCGCGTTGAGACGACACTCTGCCTTCGCGCTAGAGTCCTGGAATCACTGAGTCACTGCGTTCACCCTACAGTGCCTAAGTCAGGCTCACGTGCAGCTCGCACGTAACATACGGCCTCACATGAGTCAGAGATAAAGACAACCATATGACTCACAAATGACATCAGAACACAAGATAACAAGATAACAAATGTCTCGGCGCAATATCAGCGCA